>LR750040.1:848827-924392 GCA_902729485.2 Mus minutoides
ACACACACACACACACATTCACACAGGCTTACATATACACACACACATGCATACATACCCATTCACATTCATGCATGCACATGTATACACACACTCACATACATGCACACACATATACACACATACATACACACATGTATATGCACACACACACACAGAGACACACAGAGGGAGCTATCAAGGGAAGTTAGAAGAGGTTGCACAATGGCAGGTGTTTCTTCTTTCAGGAACCTACTGAAGAGACATACTACTTCTAAAGAGAAAGGACAAGGATCAGTGATGAGTTCTAGGGTACGGCACAGAGGAAAGACTCTGTGTAGAAAGACTTTATGTAATCAGAAAAAAAAAAAACTGTAAATGTATGATTGGCTAGTCAAGTTGTCACTCACTCAGCCCTGGAGTCATGAGGCACAAAACAATCTCCTTAATACTCATCAAGGCCGGATGCATTCTCACAAAACTGTGACTAGTCTGTCCCTTGTCCCCTGAGTTTGTTTTTAGCAGTCACTAAGCAAATCTATTACCATTACCAAGAGCCCCACAGAAATAAGGTTTTGAGGCTGTCACATCGCTTTGCACTATCTGGGCCATAAAGTTATAAATCTTGTCCAATGTAAATGCGCTCCCTCCCAAAGACAAAGCCGAAAATCTGTGTGGTCCCTTCTCTGGGGATCAGGAGACAATTTCCATCATCTGTTTTCCAGTCTCTAAAAAACCTCCTTACATTTACTTGAAAGGGTACATTCATGTTTCTTCCTCACACATCAAAAAGGAAATAAATGCTGAATTTTCTGAAAACCAGAGAAGTTTCAGGGGCAGAGTCTCTGGTAAATATTTCAATCAAGTCTGTATTAGGACACCATTTTTGAAGTGTCTGCCTTAAAATGATGTAATCTGAAAACTAGGTGTGAAAATCACTTCAATCATGTCTGATTCCACAGGACTGCCTCTGATCAGACTGGAAACGAAGCGACCTCACCATCTCTTCAAATACGTTCTGCAAATGTCCTCGATAATGTGTCTCAATCTACACCTCAAAAGTTCTTCCTGACAGCTAACTCATTCCCCTCCATTTCCAATCAGCTCATCCCCTGGCAGGCAGGGAAGGAGCAAGCAAAGAATTCCAGGCCAACTCCTGGTTTCACTGGCTGGAAGGCCACAGTTGCTGTGTGTGGCTTCATGTGGCTATGACGTTTTGTGTTTTAGTGGTCAGCACAATATACTGGACTACGTAGTATTTACAAATTTAGCCTTCACTAAGAGAAACTAGCTGTCACAACTCAAAATAGGAAGCCATATCAATGCACATAATATGTATGTTATTAAATTGAATATGAAGTAGTTACTTTGTATGCCAACCTTTTACTGATTAGGCCTAGCCTATCTATCTTAAAATTCTTAACTCTATTGAACTTGTTTGCACTTGTAGAGAATAATAATGTACAATATCAATAAGTGTGACTTTCCCATGCCCCCTCCCAAATTATTGCAATCCCAAAAAACAGGTAGACATGTGAGGACTTCTATTCATAGAAATATTAATCAGAAAATCCTTAACTTTTGTGTCATGCCAAAAGCTAGCATGAACAATACCCTTAGTTGGAAGGCTATATAATGTCTCCTAGGCTGTTTGTCACTAGTGATTTCTTGAGTTTGCATTAGTGGCAAAGACCCCTGTAATGCCCATGTAGAAGCCAAAGACTTGGGACAGTTGGAGAACCAGACTGCTGTGGGTTAAACATAGAACAAGAATGGCCTAACAGCCTCTGCAGGGACCACCCAACAGAAGCCAGAGAGAAGACTAAAGTAGACCCTCGAGTCTTGGCATCTGAAAGATCTCTGTAAATTGGATGGTATGGCTGATAACATCTAAACCATGAGCAAGTTAAGGAAATTCCAAGTGGATGGCCTTGAGCTGTCAGAAGAGATGAAATGTAAACAATGAAGGTGAACCGGTTAAAGATGCCACCATGTTGCTGCAATGCTGTGTCCCTCTGAATCTGTGTCCTTCTGGCCTCTGGATCCTGTGCACAGCGTCAGCATCCTCAGTGTGATAACTGCAGGGCAAACTCTAAATAGGGTCCCAGAATAACCTCCCTGTTCATGGGAGGATTTCATAGCAATGCACAGAATCAGCTCCATAGCGGTCAATCTTCCCTACAAGTGCGTTACGAGGCAAAATTTCGATATTATGGAAAGTGATTAAGATTAATCGTTGATACATGCTGTGACTTCAAAGCACAGAAATATGAATATCACTTGAGAGTTAATAAGTATTAGCAGCAACAACAATTTTATTTTCAAACATGGTTACACCTACCTTAGAGAGAAAACCCAATGTATTTAAATTTCCCATGAGAAAAACTGACAACGCTTCATTATCTGCGTATGGAACGCATCATATCTGGAAGACTTCTGTTCCAGGCCACCCATAGATTTCAATCCCTGGCAGAATACACCTCGATAATTAGCACCAGAGGCACCGGATTTCAATTTTCTTTCTTCTGGTAGACGTTTAAAACTGGCTTGTGTAATGTTCTTGCCACCTGCAAACACCCACAACTGAATGACAGACACAGCCACTGGTGTTTATTTTTACTGGTTAACACCTGCATTGATGAAGTGCATGAGAACTCACCAAGCTTTGAACTGAGAAAGCGCTGAGCACTGATGAGCCCTCACAATGGCATCTCCTATTAAAGCTTTACGGAGGCTGGGCGGTGGTGGCTCGCACTTCTAATCCCAGCTCTTGGGAGGCAGGGGTACAGAAGCAACTTCATCAATACTTGAGTACAGTGGACATCGTGAAAGAGAAAAAAAAAACTCCTTTTTTTTTTTTTTGGAAAAGATCTCTAGTCTGCAATTGCTTCTAAGTTTTCTATGGCAGAACTGGGTTTGATGCGGGACCGTCATTTTACTGTTATCATCCAAAGAGGAAGCTTTGTCACCTCTACTTAATACAGACGTGAGGTGAGGCTTCCTAATCCCAATAAGCCTCGTAGTCATCACGAACCTCCGTCGTACCAAGTTCCCTCTCTCCGTCACACCCAATGACTCTTTAGCGCCCCCTCTGAGTGAGACTGGTGTATCCTCCCTTGAGAACCTCATTATTACCCATGAGACTGGTGTATCCTCCCTTGAGAACCTCATTATTACCCATGAGACTGGTGTATCCTCCCTTGAGAACCTCATTATTACCCATGAGACTGGTGTATCCTCCCTTGAGAACCTCATTATTACCCAGTTTCTTTAGGTCTGTGGATTGTAGCACGGTTATCCTGCACTTTACGAATAATGTCCCCTTATAAGTGATTATATACCTACCATACCTGTCTTTCTGGCTCTGGGTTACCTTACTCAGGAAGATATTCTCATGTTCCGTCCATTTACCTGCAAATTATTCCTTCATTCTTTAATAGCTGAATAGTATTCCATTGTGTAGATGTGCCACATTTTCTTTATCCTTTCTTCAGTTGAGGGCATCTAATCTGGCTATAACAAATAAAACTGTTATGAACATAGTTCAATGACTGTCCTTGTGGTATAGTGGAGCATCTTTTCGGTATATGCCCAGGAGTAGTATAGCTGGATCTTGAGTTAGAACTACTCCTAGTTTTCTGAGAAACCACCAGATTGATTTTCAAAGTGGTTGTAGTTTCTCGAGTTATTTATATATTTTGGATGTTCGCCCTCTGTAGGATGTAAGAAACCTAGCCTAACTCTCTCCTGAGATGTTTCATCCAGCAGCAGACAGAGGCAGATACAGACGCCCACAGCCAAACATCAGGCAGGGCTCAGGGAATCTTATAGAAGAGTTGGGGATAGACATGAGCAAGCCAGAGGGGTCACGGACACCAAAAGAACACCTACAGAGTCAACTAACCTGGGACCATGGGGGCTCACAAAGCCTGGATGACCAACCAGACAGCACGCAAAGGCTGCACCGAGAACACCTACATATTTGTAGCAAATGCGCATCTTGGTTTTTATATGTGTCCCTAACAAGTGGAGCAGGGACTACCTTGGTCTCTGTTCCCTGTCATTGATCTCCTTCCTTCTACCTGGACTGCCTGGTTGGACCTCAGTAGAGAGGATGTGCCTAGTCCTGCTGGGACTAGATGTCCCAGGGTGGGGTGTCACACAAGGTGTGCTCCCCTTCTCTGAGGAGGAGAAGGGAGAAAGGGAGGATGGATTTGTAAGGTTGGGACTGGAAGGAGAGGAGCCAGGGAGGCTGTAACCGGGATGTAAAGTAAATAAAATAATAATAATAGTTATTGGGGGAAATGAACCTACATCATTGGGGCTGGAGAGATGGCAGAACTGTTAAGAGCACTGGTTGCCCTTTCAAGGAAATGAGGTTTGATCCCCAGCATCCACACTGTTTCCCAACCACCTGTAACTGCAGTTCCATGGGATCTGATGCCCTCTCCTAGCTTCCAGGAAAAACATTTATGTCCATAAAATAAAAGAAGTTTTTAGATGTAAAAGGGAAGAAGTCACACATTGGGGGTATATCACTAAATCCACAAACATAGAGGCTAAGGTGAGGAAGGAAAGGATGTTTTAATCTTGAATAATTACTGTTTGTTCACTGAGCTTGTGTGTAAGGATGATGTCATTTCCCCAAAGGAACGGTTAAACTACTTGTGCTGACGTCCAGACCAGCTTTGTAAAACGACTCTGTTATCTTTCTACATTAATCTTAATTTGAATGAATTAAGGTCCTCAGGGGGCATCTTTTTTAGTTTGTTTATCCTCAAGACCACATCTCTGGGCATTAACAGAAGGAGATAGACATTTATTAAAAATCTGGATAAAACCCTTTACAGTCCCCTTTTTAAAAAAATTCTGTGGGACTAATTAGTAAATCCAAGCCAATTTAATTTTGATCTATATCCTCAAATAAGTCAAATTTAAATATAATCACTTAACCAACCTGAGAAGGACCCCAGGGTAAATTTACTCATAAGTTTCTTTAAAAGCAACTAATACCTCCTGAAGAAATGCCAATTTGTATGTAAAGGTGTCCACGCTTAAAATAAAAGCTGCTCAGACAGGATGTAGCTAAAGCCACCTCCCTTCCACCCCTGGGATGCTTGCAAATTTAAAAGATTGTCTAATTACACAAGCAGAAGCTATTAACAGCCTTGTCAATTATTTAAACTCTGACAGCTTTGTTGTTGCAAAAAGAGCAACTCTATCCCCAAAGGCTCAGTCAACTGAGTGGTATTATTAAGGTGGTTTAACAAAAAGTTTTATTGGTTAAAATAATTCAATGAATGTAGTACAGCAAGTTTTGTTACTATGTGACTGAGTTCATCATGACTACTGGAGATGCTTAAAATCCAATCCTTGAGAAAAAAAACATTCAAGGAACATTTTATAAATAAAGGTAAAAGCTCAGTGCTAATAATCCCAGTAGAGATTTGTGCTGCTCAACAGATTGGCCCCTATCTACTCTTGACCCTACTTTTTTTTTAGGTTTATTTTATTTATTATATGTAAGTACACTGTAGCTGTCTTCAGACACTCCAGAAGAGGGCGCCAGATCTCGTTACGGATGGTTGTGAGCCACCATGTGGATGCTGGGATTTGAACTTATCACCTTCAGAAGAGCAGTCGGGTTCTCTTACCCGCTGAGACATCTCACCAGCCCCGACCCTATTTTTAAAAACTGGGTGCATCAAGCACACTCCAGAGCAGCCCCATGTCCAAGTACTTAACTAAGGAAAATAGGATTCCATGTTTTCAGCAGCAGTTTTCTTTTGGTTTTGGTTTCTTTTGTTTATTTTGTTTTGTTTTAAGAGAGAGAAAGAACATGGAGTCCAGTGGGTAAAGAGGGTGGCAGATGATCTGGAAGGGGTTTGGAAACAGGAAAGAACATAATAAAAATATGCTGACTGAAATTCTCAAAGAATAGATAATACAACTTTTAATTTAAAAAATAAATAAACAAACCAATAAATACAATGGTAATATTTTTTTAAAGAACCTATTTCTACTAGAAAAAAATTACTGCAATGAACATGGTCATGAAGATATTACTTCAAAGTCCAATTTCAATTATTTTATGTGTATACCAAAAGCTGAATCATAGCCCATTGGTAATGTTTGGAAAAACTGTGATACTGTTGCCCATGGCCTACATTAGTTTTCATTCTCATCAAGAGGGTAGTAGTGCTGGGCGGTGGTGGCGCACGCCTTTAATCCCAGCACTTGGGAGGCAGAGGCAGGTGGATTTCTGAGTTCAAGGCCAGCCTGGTCTACAAAGTGAGTTCCAGGACAGCCAAGACTGCACAGAGAAACCCTGTCTCGAAAAACATAAAAAAAGAGGGTAGTAGTGTGTGTGTGTGTGTGTGTGTGTGTGTGTGTGTGTGTGTGGTATGTGTGTCTGTGTGTTTGTGTAATGTGTGTGTGTCTGTGTAGTGTGTGTGCTTTTGTGTGTGACTGTGTGTCTGTATGTAGTGTCTCTGTGTGTTTGTGTAGTGTGTAGTGTGTCTGTATATCTGTGTAGTACATGTCTGTGTAGTGTGTGTGTGTGTGTGTGTGTGTGTGTGTGTATCTGTAGAGTGTGTCTGGGGAGTATGTGTGTGTAGTATATATGTGTCCATCCACATGGGCAAGCATGACAGTAGAGGTCAGAAGTCAACATCAGATGTCTTTCTTCACTGTTCTATTCTCTGTTATGTTATATTTTTAAGACAGGGTCAGGGTCTGGCTAGATTGCCTGGCCATCAAGCTCCAAGATCCTCAAGTCTCTGCCTCCCCAGAAGTGGGATTTCAAGCATACAGTTGGTGTATCCTGCTCTGCACAGGATGCTGGTGATGAAGCGCAGATCCTCATGTTTGCACAACAATCATGGTCCATCTGAGCCATCTCCCCAGCCCTTCACCAAATTCTGATCACCACTTGTTAACTTTATTATTTAACCTAAAAAAAAAAAAAAAAAAAAAAAAAAAAAAAAAAAAAAAAAAAAAAAGAATATTTGGCCAGCAAAATGGCTCAGAAGGTAAAGGCATTTGGCACCCAGCCCAGTGAGCCGAGTTTGACCCCAGAATAACATAGTGGTCAGAGATAACAAACTTCCTTGGGTTGTCCTCTGACCCCATACACATATGTGTGTCACATACATACACATAATAAATACCTGTAATAGAAAATTCTAAGTAGGAATCTAGCCATTCCAAACAATATGAATGAACCTGGGAGACATGGTCCTTGGAGAGGTGAGCAAGGTGCAGATGCTGTATGGGTTCATTGACAGGACACACCTAAAATAGTAGATTCAGAAACAGCCTAGAGCAGTGGCTGGCACAGGGGAGAAACAGGAGGTTACCATTAAAGGGCCAGTAAGTTTAATCCTGCAGATGAGCAAGTGCTGGAAGTCTACCATACTTTGGCTTCTCAACCATCATCTGATGTTCCTGTGTCATGAAACGCAGAGTTCCCAGTCCCTTTGGATATCTGCTCTCTCATACTGTCTAATCTCCTATCCCACAACCAGTCTTTAATCTTACAAGCTTTCTCTGACCCTTTTTATTACGGGGTTAAGAAAGGGAGACTTCTCTCCACGATGCTCTTTGGATCTTTCCTGTATCATTCCCTGTTCTCACTGCTGCCGTTTCCTGAACCAACAGTCCTCACACTCTCATGATCACATACCCAGCAGAAAAGAATGTTCAGTTTTTTAAAATCTCATATTTTAAAGTTGACATTGAAAAATATTCCACATAAAATATTCCTAGCAAAAATATTTTTCTTACATTTGGGGGAATTTTATGACAACATTTTAAATCTAGTTATTACTTCATTCTTTCAAACATGTCCAGTGCTTAAATCATGTGAAATCTCTATAGCCATCGTCCAATTAAAAAAATGCACAAATGATTTTCCCTTTAACACCAATAAATTTTGCATCACCCTTTTTCTCTTTGAGCTCATAATTCTGTTCTACTTTCCCCACAAACCTTAAGCTCAATATATTTTGTGTTGATGTGTTTTATTGATCACCTTATCATATATCTTTGCAAAAAGAACACTGGTAAATTTAATTTTTGTTAGTCTCCTGAGACTATAAGGTTTTGAAATGATAACATTTTTCTTATATGTTAGGTTCCTATTAAATTACTTTCATATATAATTAATAAACACAACATACCATACTTTATATTTGTCAAATATATTAACTTTTTAAAATAGAATTTAGATGGAACTATTAATTAAAATAGTTTTGATTTTCTCAATTATGTAATGGACTCATGGATAATAAAATAATTCAAGAACAAAACAAAGTTTTCTATCAAGCTGACTCCCATTTTTCATTTTTTACATCAGTGCTTGGAACATTTTTTTTTACATAAATAGGAGACAGAAATAGAATTTTTATTAGGGTGATGCCACTCAATTCTTTAAACTCCTTCTGAGCCAAAAAAAATAAAATAGTGATCCAGCAACAACAATTATTTTTAATGATCTATCATCTGACAGTTCCATTAAGCACGCGTTTCACTTAATGGGGTGGGGAGCCTACAATGCACCTGAGTTGCAAAGGGATTTATGGTTCTTTCATTTGAGCTGCTCGCTTTCTTGATATAAATACTATTACTTCTCCATGGGACTCAGGGAGGAACAGCAGGCAGCAGAAATAAGATGCAGGTCTGCCCTCTTTTGTCATCTATGAGGCCATAAGTCAACCAGTCTATTCGGACCCACCTACTGGCCTCCAGATTGGCCATTCTAACTGAACTCAAACACTTCAAGGGGGTTGGGGGGAGACACCCTGGGCTCTTGGTAGGATACCTTAGCCGCCCCTGCCGCATCTCCCTGCGTCATCTCTGTCTCACACACCCTCCACCCTGAAACCAGAAGTGGCTAATAACTTGGATTGTATCTGAATCTCCTGAGCATCTTTAGTACCTTCTTGGCACCAGGACCAAGTGTAAGCTCCTATATCACGGCTTGCAAGAAAACAGAAGTCTGTTCTCTGCCCAACCCTGGGCTCATCTCTTTGAGTCTTGTAACACTCTAAGCTCTGGTCAATCAGAGCTTGTTAACATTTTTCCAGGGCCCCATGACCTACAAACATGCTCATCGCTCTATTTCCTTTTAGTATCTCCTACTTAAATAAGAGGTTTAGTTTAACCATCATTTCTTCTAGAAAGCCTTCCCCTCATTAAGGACATAAATGAAAGCCCTTGTGTATTTTGTAAATACATTATTCATTACAGTCATTCTTGTGTGCCATTACTAAGGCTTACTCCTAATGGTGAACCAAAATCTGTATTTTTGAGTCCCTTTGAGCCTTCCCTCCACCCCTTTCACATCCTGCCATGCTCTCAATTCATCTGTCATAGCCTATGTGACATGTCATAATAGCGAGATGTTTACTTCTTCATGAAACTTGGAGACTTTCAACTCCATGCAATGAGAACCAGACCTATATGTGTTTTCATGCTGGCAATATTATAAGAACTACATAAACGACAGGTGGATTAAAACATTCTCTTATTACTTCACAAGAAAGATTTATTATCAGGGTATCCTCCATTGACTGATCCCAATTGTTTGAAACATCATTCCCCGTTATCCCTTGAAGGCAAATTCGGGGCTCTTCTCTAAAGACTCATAAGAGTATCAAATGTTCCAAAAAGACTAAATGTGAAGATCTAAGCATCAAGAGATTGTTTGTTTTTGTGATAAGGTTCTCAGGGAAAGAAAAGAAAAACAAAAGAACAAATCCCTTGAGAAGATGGGAATACGGCTTTACCAGAATTCCATTTAGATAAAATCATGTCATCCATCTAAGTAGCAAGTAGGAATTTAATTGATTTAAATGTTTTCTTTCCCCCAAATGCTCCAAAGAGGCTTAAAATAGAAGTTATTAATTTCTGACAAATTTATATAGACTATATTCATGTCTGCCTTGCCTCATATAAAATTCTTTGTTTGATAACATTCATTATTTTTATCTGCATGCTCACAGTAATTGACTGTTAAGTATTTCAGATTTCTTTTGTACAGTAAAAATTAGCCAAAACAAATGTATAATTGGCTTTAATAAAACAAATGAGTGCATTGCAAAAAGCATTGTATTTGCTAAGAACAGTTAAATTGCATGCACTAAGAGCTCTCCTTATTAAACCACCCATTACAATCTATTTCATAGAGAGCATTTTTCATATCAAGTATGAAAATGTGATAAGCCAACTGCTATTAAATGATGGAGTTCATTCAGTGTAGCCAGGTAAAATGACACCATATCAGCCACATAAAACATATCACTCAAGTTATTTTTGATAATCAATAAGTCCCATGTAACCTTCATATTAAACTTTATACACCCTGAGTTCACAGATATGGATGCAAATTCTGAAGGTAAAATATTCGTTCTGGCCTTCTCAACTTTTGTTCCTTTGTAGTTCATGTTTTGTATTCCAAGTTTATTACCTCAGGTTTAATGAATTCTATTTTTGAGCCAGGTTTCCTTAAGATACTGTGCAAAGATAAAGCTGTCTGTGCCTGGCAGAAAGCGTAAAACTTGTTGTATTCCTTCTTAATCCTTTCCCCAGCCCCACCTCTTCATCCATACAAAGGTACAATCAATGCTGCCATTTCTTCGGTTCTGAATCTTGCTGAAGCATTTGCTGGTGCCACATTTTGTGCCACAAACTTTTACCAGTTACCATGTGTCACCAGGCTCATGCAAAATGGTCTTACCAGATAGGCAGCTTGTATTCTTCCTACCAGGACCAAAGAGAGTCAACCATGGTCTAGTCATTTACTGCACAAACCTCTATGGCAAACCTACTGTGTGCTCCTGACAAGCACTGTGCCAGGCATGTGGCCAAGCAGAGACAGGAGAAACAGCGACCCAGACTTCATGCATCTCCAGGCATGCCAGTCTACCTAAGTCATGGTAAGCAAAACCTAGGGGGAAGCAGTAACTACTAGTAAGGATGCTTGAGAAGACATGTGGAAACCTTCTATTCTATAAGTTTCCTGGAAAGAAAAATATGTTTTCAGGAGTTTATATCACCTTATACAGGGGATGGTAATTCTTAGGTTATCATTCAAAAATATTAGAGCCAGGTATGAATACTTTCTTTTGTGTTATTTGTCAAGAGGATTCAAGAAAGGTCACTAGACAATACAGGATATGGGCATGGCTCTTAGCTGCCCGACACAACTTAAGAGTAGCAAGCCTATTGTTGAAGATAGTATGTACTTTGGCCATTGAGCACAGGGAAATAAGTTAGTACTGACCATGAAGCCTTCCCGCTGCTGCCTAGGTTTTATTGGGCCAGGAAGTGCTATGTGGAACACTGGGAGGAGAGCCATCAACAGGCTTACCCAGCTATGAACCCTGCAACACGCAATAGCAGCCAGCCTGGCGTGACACCAGTGGGTACATTAATGGCATGGTTGTTGTGGGAATATCCAGCTGCTTTCTAGTTGGATCTAAGGGATGCTCCACGGGAGGTAACTCGTGGTGCTAAACCGAGACAAGGGCAAGTGACTGATGAGTTCATAGGCGCTTAAGGAGACCCTGCTGTTGTTATTTGGCTCAACAGTATTAGACCACCTTTTAAGCATTTGTCTTTAAACCCACATGTCAGCAGAGCTCTCAGTTCTCTTAGGGAATCTCTTTGCAATGGATGGCAGTTAATGCAAAGATTCACAACTAGCCAATGTTTAGAGAGTGAATGACTACAGAAAGCTTGCCCCTAAAAGGGACATATTTATCCTGCATAGACACACACACACACACACACACACACACACACACACACACACACGGGCTGCAGAAAGATCCTAAGACCCAGAGGCTCCAGAGGATGGGTAGGGAACAGTGACTTCTGGACATGATACAATTTTTGCACTCTGAACTCAGAGCAGCTATGGTTGCCTGAAAAACCTGCCCAAGATCAAGCCAGTTGACATCACGGCAGAGATAGAGAAGAGGCTCATGAGTCTCTGCCCCAAGTGAGAGCAGTGTCAGATGATGTTGGCTGCAAGAGGAGGAAGAGTCACTTCTTTTCTTCAGGGACATAGCCCTTGGCAAGTAGGACAAGCACCAGTGAACTACCCTGTACATATTTGAATATGCATTGCAGGGTGTTGGCACAATGGGCTATTTTACAACCTAGAGCAAGATGCTGGGAGGGAGGCAGATGTAGATCAAAGTACATTGTGTGTATATATGAATGTGAAGTTCTCAATGAATAAATAGAAATATTATATTAAAATTAAAATGGAAAGTAGATATGCTTCCACTAATTTCAGACATCTCTGAATTAACTACATTCAATGTGAACTCAGAAGAATGCAGTTGTCATAACAAATGGGACAGAGACTCAGAAATCATCTGGAATAGCAGACAAAAGAGCTTTGAAGACAATCAGGTCTAAAATTGTACCTTTTAGAAGCCCAGAATTTATCTAGGAAGCAACCTTGGATTGAACATTTTTTATAGGCACTTTGGCTCACAAATGCATGAAGAGAGGCAAGAGTGGATCTGGGGAAAGCAAGCAGGCTGCTGAGGCTGTTCTAGAGGGTGATGATGTCTGACGCAGGATGAGATGAAAGAGATGAAAAGCAGTGTGTGGCTTTGAGATGCACAGGAGGTGAAAGGCATGCCAAGTGAATATGGCCAAAGTACATTATATGGGCGCGTGTGAAGTAAAAAGAAGGTACAAAATGGGTGACAAGTCAGAGTGAGCTATGAACTGGACAATTTATGTGTGACTGCTGCTTTTCTCCAAAAACATCTGAAGAGACAGTGGCCGTTGTCACTGAGGCAAGGAAGACAGAGCAGAATGGGAGGAAAGAGGGTGCATCTAAAAGGTGCAACTTTAGACAGGATACGCTTGGTAAGTCTTTAGACAGTTGAATGGAGACGTCAAGATGGTATCTAGAGATAATACTAAATAATCAAGTGAGGTAAGAGGAAAACCAGCATTCCTGGGGTTAAAGGTCAAATGAGTTTTGCCGAGTGTTCTGAGAGAAAGAGGTACAAAGGTGCATCAGCTAGATGAGGCCAAGCGAGGGTTCTGGTGGCCTTTAAAAGCTGAGTAGTCATGAGGTCAGAAGCAAGACCAGAGGTACGGCATCATGTACACATGCATTCTAAACATGATGATCACCAAAGACAGAGAACCCAGAGTAGACAGAAACACAGGTCAAGGAGTGTAGGTCTTTTCATGTACAAATCTGGTAGTAAGATAGAGAGAGAAGCTCAGCAAAGGGTAGAAAACCAGGAGTACAAAGCTAGTTTCGAGAGAAGTAAGATAAAGAGGAGACAAGGAGAGTGGGAAACGTCCCTGTCTGATAAACTAAGAACAGTGGTGTGAATGTATAGATTTGGGCCTGAGAAAACAGCAAACATCACTTTGATGCACTCCACCTTCTCGTAAGGTGTCATAAGAGGCAAGATCCCAGCTGATAGAAACTGGGAGGTAGGGGTATGAAGATTTAGAAAAAGAGGAACAGGAAAGATGCCTGATGAGAACGTGTGACAGAATCCCACTGTAGCGCTGATCTGCAAGGGCAGTGTGAATGGGCACTCAATGGTAGACCTAGGCAGCCACTCTGTGTGTCCCCACTTCCCCACCCCCACAACAGCTAAGAATATCCAGCTGCTTGTGTGCTCTCAAGGAAATGCATCATAGACTCACAGCAGAGATTTTTTATAACCAATAAACTATAGAGACTTCAGCATTTTATATAAAAAGTAAGTGCATGAAAATATTGTTTATTTCCCAGTCGTAGAGCACGGATGTCTTGTCCTTAATTTTTAAACATTTCTCAACCTCATTTGAATTGTTCAGAATTACTAAGTATGGGAATAGAGGTGAAAACTGTGCTGTAGAAATAATAGAGCGATTCCCAAAGAACACTAGACTTTTATTTCCAACACTTTATCAACAGTGTGTGCATAGGCAATACTGTGTGTGACATGAAATGATTTACTTTATTAAAATTTAAAAATTGCAACAATGGACAAAATCCGGCAGCTCCCTTAGTCATTGCTAAGCTTGTGTCTATTGTCTGTTCTCTTATTTATTTTTAATAGATTAAGAAGCAAAGATCCAGAAACAAGAGTCATGTTCAGCATCTCCTTTATAACCACATGTGTCCATGAACCACAGTCTTTCCTAGCCAACACAGTAGGCCAGACACCCACCCTACATGGTCCCCTTAAAGGGATTTCTAGCTTCTGTCTGTTTCTGCCTCCTGGATGCAAATTATCTTCCCTGCTGTTACCTTGCCTGAATCAATTCTTTCCACAGTTTTATAATCATCTATAGACTTGTTCAGACCCCATTGCCAACCTCCTGGAACCAAATAATTATTAGCTGACTGCCCAACCTTCCCAAATCCCTCATCCTTATCAAATTTCATTTCTGGATGAAAGCTTCCAGGTAAACACAAATTGCTATCATCTCATCTTTTTTCCACTGTGAATCATTGTCTCTTTTATTATCTTCCCAATTTCCTTTCGTGTTTTTGTTCTTCCTCAATCCTCAAAAACAGCTGTATTTTGATTTGTTGGTTATCTTTCCCCAGTCCTCCTCACCACATCTCTTTCCATTCTAGATTTATTTTGCTGGAGATCTTCAAACTATGGTTATTTCTTAGGTATTTCAAACCCTTTATGATAAAATAAATGGCCTATATTTGTCAGGTTCAAAAATCATACCTCCCACTGGCTTTGGCTTTCAATAAGACAGTAATAGCTACTACACAAAGATAAAAGAATAGAAAGAACAAAGAACAAATATTACAACACTGTAACATCCTACCCATCTTGGTAGACATGACAGTCCTTTATGCATATGGTATGTTACATAGCTTCAAGAAAAACATGACATTTACCTGGATAGGATTCTCTCTGGCTGCCCACACACTGTCTCTCCGAGGGAGGAAGTTAAAACATATGCTGTTCTAATTTTTCTGTTGTTGTTTTATTTTTTATTTTGTAGGGAAAAATAAAATTAAAATGTCTGTACCACAATTAGAGAAGGCAGATTCTCTAAACAAAACTCAATGCTTTATCAAAGAAAAACTGATGTATTGATCAAGAAACAGATTCTCTTACATTTACATTTAAAGCGAGTGGTTAGCATACTCTCAAACCCATGGAATCAAAGCTTTACTGCTTTCTTGTTTGGTATGCACAAAATGCATAGATCTCTTCTTTGGCTGACTCACACCACAGTAGAAAAGATGGTCTTACACACCTAAGCACATCACTGTGGGAACAAATTTGCCATTTCCCTTCCAAACACTTCTTCTACAAGCTTCAGTTAAGACTGAAGACTTCATAAGAGTATCCATACAGTACTCTTTACTGACTTAATCTTTAAAAGGTAACACATGTATGGATGGATGGATGGATGGATGGATGGATGGATGGATGGATGTGAGCATGCATGTGGTATGTGTGAGCGTGTGCATGTATGCATGTATGTGCACAAACATGCATGCACACTCATTCCATAGCATGGATGCAGAAGTCAAAGGATAGCTTGTGTGAGTCTGCTCACCCCTCCACTGTGTGGATTCCAGGGATACTACTCAAGCCATCAAGCTTGGAGGCAAGTGTCCACACCCAACAAGCCACCATGTTGGTCTTCATCTTCAAGCACTGCCCTGAGGTGATCATCTCTACAAGCCTTCCTCCTGATTCTCTTCCGCTCCCCGACAAGCATCCTTTACTCCAGGCTCCTTGGGAGTGCCATGCCATTTCCTCCCTCTTCTCAACCAATTCTGACAGCATCGGAGCACATACTTCCTCACTACCACCCAGTGCTTCCTGCCCATCTGTACTGAGTTCTACATGACCCCACGTAGGTCCTGTCATATCAAGGGTCTGTTCTCTCCCTTTGTTCCCTCCAGCAAGACTTGCTCATTCTCTCAGACTCACTGGAAACTCCAAACACAGCTCAGTTCTCAAAAGGAACATGAGATAATTTTTCTCAGAACCAGCTATGAGTGCTCATGGCCAGGAACACAGATTCAAGTTGCCCAAATACCATATTCCAACAAGAAGACGATTTCATTCTTGTTTTATGATTATAGAACAAAATAAGTTAAAAATAAACTCATTTTCAACTACACCAGTGGGAACACTAGAACTCTAGTTACAAAATTGGAGAAATCCCTGCTACATGATTCAGGTGCTAAGGACATTTTTGGAGTTGGGTTAGAGAAAGCCAGGGATCTGTGAATGTACTACATATGGGTTTCATCTCACAGTCAGAAGGTTGTTCAGTCAGACAGAAGGGGAGGCAGTGAATGGCTATTGAGGAGCCCATGATAATGTCTCTTTCAATCTGCAACTATATGGAGGGAGTGGGGTTCTGAGGAGGAAAAGTCCTGAAGGAATGTGTATTGTTCAACACAAGCAGAACATGTCAAGGACCTAGGCCTCAGACTCATGGGAAATTGGCCAGCACTTGCTCAGGTCAAGCTCAGGTTGTTAGACCAGTGTGTATAAAAGCTCATAACTACAGCTTCCTAACCCTAGATTTACAGCCTAAGACTGCTCATCTATGGATGCCTCTTATTGAGACTAGTTACCCTTTTCCTATCCCTGAGCAAGATACAGATGTCCCAGGATGCTAAGGAGTTGGTGCCACTCTATCAGATCATGAACAGTGTGTCTGTCCTTCCTTCATTCCCTCACTGCTCCAGTCAGGTCAAGTATCAGACACACTTGATGCAACTTTCCAATTCTCCATAATCATGAAGTTCTAATCAATCAATCAATTGGTTTGTAGAATATTTTGGAAGACTCTACTCTTTGCTGCCATTACTGTAGATGATAGACAAGCACTCTACAAACTGAGCTACATCTTCATGCCCATAAACTTTTAGCACAATGAAAATTTTGAACACAGGCAGGATTTCTTCAGGGAATTTCACTTCTTGTGGCCAACATCAAAGTGACAGAAAAACAAAATCAGAGAAAGAAAATCAGTACCTCTTCTGGATGCCACAGCCTACATTGAGACCCACAAATTGAGCCAACAGTTAATTTTGCCTCGAGAATACTTATGGCTTATTATATAAAAGAACAAAAATGGATCCTGAAATGGTTCGGGCTTTCGTTTCCAGGTTGCATTCTGGAATTTCCTAAATTCAGAAAGCATCTTCTGCCAGCACTCGCCTGAGGTGTGTGGACGTAAGACCACTGATTTCTCAGGTCTCCTCCCCACCATCACTGGGTCATGCCCACCCCCATATTCCTTGATTCCTTGGCCTTCTACTTCCTTCTGCAGCTGCTCAGAGAATTGGTGTGATTTGGGGTCTAGAATTTAATAACTTTTTACTTTACAGTATCAATCACCTTTTTCTCAGTCTAAATATACAGTTCCTTGGAAAACAAGGACAATACTTTCTGATTTCACAGAGCTTCATACGCATATTAGAACTGAGAAAAATGCAATCTATCACCACAGATCAACAGCAGTGTATTGTCTTTGTTTGTGTGCTCCCACATTAAACACATTCTTTATATGCCTAATTTTAAATGAAGAATAATATGCTTTGCATGTGAGAGCATATGAAATCTCAAGTCTCAGATACTACAAAGTTGAAATGGGGCACAGCCTCAAGCCAATGTATACGGACATTTCCTATGTTTGCATTCACATCACAACCACAGGATTAAATGGCTGTGAAATATGGCTATGACCTTCAAACCTGAGATAGCCCTTCAAAACCTGAGAAAGCCCTTACTTGATCCTTTATGCCAAAAGGTTGACAACCACACACATTAGAAAGCTTGATGCAATGACTTCAGTTCTCCTGTACACTTCCTCTTCTCCATTCTTAAATGAATGAGCAGAGAGGCAGGGCAGGGGACAGGGGGAATCATAGTCTTATAATATTCAATATTGGAACTATCCATGAAATAATCTAGTGCTATGAAATCAACAAGGGATGGGAGTTAAGAAGGGAAGACTTGCCCCGTGTCACTGTGCGCTAAAGAGTCTTTCCGACTGTGGAGTCAGTATGGAGAGCACTGTGCTCTCTCTTTACCTAGATGGTCAGTATTGGGATTAATGTAAGCAGACATTACAGAGCTTTGCCCCCAGAGGTTTAAACCCATGTTGTGCAGAGGAGAGATGAATCATAGATAAGAAACTATAAGCTTCCTGGCTAACTAATCATTTTTATGCACTTGTCTTTCACTATAGAATAGCAATAAGGTTTTAAATTTTTTCGAGGTCTGAAAAGTTGAAATTTCCTTAAGTACAATAACCCCTGTAACCCTCAAATAAACTCAAGTTCAAGCCATGTGGTCTCAGCACTGAGCTCCTTTGATCACACGATGGGAGATGCAAACCTGGAGACCTGCCTGAGCCACCCTAGTGCTGCCTGTGTCTCACTGTGACATCTGTCCTTGTCTGGCCATCCTGGTGCCAGAGCATTAACTCAACCGGCTTCCTACCTGAGACCTCAGCTTAATTAGCACCATTTATCAACATGACACCTGGTTTAGAGGCTTAGATCAAATTGATTGTTGTTGTTCTGCTGGTCCTCCACAAACGATCAAGCCCCTGGATTTAGAATAAAAGATGGAAAACATTTATCTCAAAGTTACAAATACAGTCTGATGACTAGGGTTAGGGTTAGGGTTACGGTTACATGGGTGCCTTTGAAAAGCCTCTGCTCTTGTGTGGTTGTGTAAAATCAGTATTCTGGGTCATATTCCTTTCTAGAGAGTGGCCATAAATAGTTCTACCTTGTGTCAAGATAAAATGAATAATAACTGCTTTAACCATGAATTTAATGTCTTAATGTTCTATCTTGTTTTGCAGTGTCAAGTTGCCCAAGGTAGCCTTGAAACATCTATGTAGCAAAGAATAACCGAGTACTTCTGGTACCTCTGCCTCCATCTGCCTCCTGAGAGTTGGGATTAGAGGCATGTGCCAACAGGAAAGTTTTATGCTTTCATGGGATCTAACAAAGTATGCTAGGCAAACATTCTACCAACCAAACTATATATTCAGCCCTATATTCTCTAAAGCATACTAGACACTTAAAATCATCATGGAATATTTTAAAAAGCAATAGATTTTGTAGTTGTTAATCAATCAATGTAAATTATTCCAAGACTAGATGGCTCCTATAATTCTGCCTGCATATAAACTTAAAGACCTTGGTTTGAACATTGTTTACTGCTTTTATGTTCATTCAATGGGAATCATATCAAGATATCTATCTTCTACAGAAGACACCTCAAGGACACGGGCATGCCACTATATTTCTTTAAGCAGAAAAACATTATACAAAAACTGTAACTGTGAAGTATGCTCTTCCATTTAAAGCATATGTTAGAAGAGAGCTCATAGATTTCACTTAGCAAAATTATAAACAACTACCTTTAAAACTAACGACATTGTAATGGTTTTTATTTCTCCAAGTCCTGCAACCCTTTGAGGTATGCCCTCTTTAAAATATACATAAATCCACTCATCACTTGGTTTCAAATGTTCTGAGCTATTTAAATTACGGCACCAAATCCATTTTTAAGAGGTCAGATCCTCTCTGCAATCAATCATCTTGCGCTGGGCTGACACTTCTCCTTGTTTCTTCTCTTCAGCTTGATTATTTTCGTTCTCACTGAACAGCCCAGGAAACCAAAGACCCAACACAAAGCACTTAAAGATCAGCTCCTCATTGGCTAAACTTACAGCACTAACTCCAAAACTCTTCAAGAATGACTTTAAGCCTAGCAGCTCATTATGTGCTTATGTTTCTTCATTCTCCACCACACTGATGTTCCTGTTTTTGATGTGTTCTCAAACTTTATGACATTTAATTATCACTGATTTTAGTTGTATACAGAGAAAAATATGGGTTTAGAAACTAAAACATCTGGGTATGAAGAATCTTCAGGTAGTCAAATCGATCCATCATAGCAAGATAAACAGGAAAACAATAATCAGTTCACTTACTAAAAGGAAAGCAAAGTCTTTAAAGGGCCATGGCTATGGTAGCCTGTTGCAAGGAGAGATGGATGGATGAGAAATTTAAGACACATGGCTTTGCCTTTTCCAGTACTGCCTCCTCCACTGAAAATGAAAGAGACGCGGTCAACATGACTATCAAAACAATCGTTATCATTGTACTGAGAAAAACATTAGCAGGCAAAGTGTCAGTCCAATAAAACTCTGCCACCTTCTTCAAAACCACAGCCATTGGGATATTAAATCTATTATTTTCTTCCTTTGTAGTTACAAACACATAAGTTGGTCCAAACTACTTAATGGTGGTTCTAGTTTGCCTGGCATTGGAAATTCTTTGGTAGGTCACCAGAAAGGCTCCAGGAAGATATGCCCATGGTCGTTTGTTGCACCCTCTAGTGTGGGAGCCATGTAACAACAGCATTAACATTTGCACATACTTCCCTCAGATCATTTCATTTGCGCATTTACTTTTAAATGATTCTGAATATAGTCATACCTGTCAGGTGCGACCAATTAAGTTGACTGCAAAGAATGCCCGTGATCAAAATTCACATTTTAAGCTCCCAAAATACTTATGATGCTTGGATGAAATGTTTTATTCTTAGTGACACCGTCGATTGCCAACTTACAAGCTAATATACTGCTGTGCATAAACCATGCATTCAACTTCAGAATAATTCAATTACCCTTTGGAAAATTTAAATGAACTCCCAGTAACCATGCAAACACGTTCCACTTAAACAAACATAAAAGTAGGACCACATTATTTAAGAATGGCCTAAAACAAATCTAAGTAAGAGAGGAAGAGAGGATGGGCCAGGAATTCATTTTTAGAGTAAAGACACTAATCAGAAGAATCCTGTGCAAAAGATCTCTTTTTCCTGGACATTGTGAGACAATTAGAGAACCCTTCAACCTTAGGCCAAACATTAACTTTCTCTGATAATATATATTATATTATATTATATATCAGATATACATATTATATACACATTTCTCTGATAATATATTACATGTATTTATATCATAATATTAAATATGTTATCATTAAAAACCACTACTTCTAGTCTGTCTAGAAAACAGACTATAATGAAGCCTGGGTAAGTTTGTTCTGGTATCTTTAAAGATGCAATGAACACTTCATCTCTATGTCCTGGAAATAAATTCGGTGTTGACTTCCAGGTTTTACTTTCTCCTGTCCTAACTATCAGTGTTAACAATGATGGGGCCCTGGAGCCCCGTTTGCAATCATTAGCCTTAAGAACCACGGGATAACTGAAGACACCATGGAGGCTAATATCCTGACATAGAAATTGGAACATCTTGAAAACCCACAGGTAACATGTAAAGGAGTTATGAGAGCCACTAGGACAGACAGCTTGCTCACTGCCAGAGCACTGAGACGTGTTCCTGCGTGTTCCGTTAATTTATACTGTGTGAAAAGAGGGGAAGCGAGGGGATCAGAAGGGAAGGCAAGGAACTAGAATCCATCATTCAAAACTATGTTTAAAAAAAAAAAACACTAGCTAGTTACGAGATAAATTGCCCATGGTTGTAAAGAGAGGATTGATCTGAGCCCCCCAAAATATAAATTCAAGGACAGCATTTGACCTCTAGTGTAGCAATCATCAAACGAATTATATGGTTATTGTCAAAACTGTGATGTAGAGGTTATAATAGAATCTAGAAACCTTGTTTGCTTCTCTCCCTGTCCCTCAAGTTAGAGATTTAACAAGCATTAAAGAAGGAAAAATTAAACATTTTCCTACATCCATTCCAGACCGCATAAATAAGGGCTTCTTTTGTGTTGCCACAAAGCATAGGGATTCTACTCTGAAAGCCACCTCTGTGGGCCAATCATGAAGGTCTAGAGAGAGATGATTCTTGGACTCAGGCTTACACGCTGGCATCAAAAATGTTCTGGTAGGTGTTGATAGGCCTGCCTGTAATTTCACCTACTTAAGCAACTGAGGCAGGAAGACCAGGAGTTTGAGGCCATGCAGGTCATGGGGCCTTGAGTAAGCTCAAGGTCAATCAAACAGTCTCAAAATTAATACAGAGGTGAGGACCAAAATACATAAAATTCAATTTTACAATTTAAAGGCACACACACACACACACACACACACACACACACACACAAATGCTACAGCAGCTCCTAATCAGACACTCTTTACCAAGTTCATCTGTAAAATAGTTGACTGAAATACACACACAAGCTACATGAAGAGTCAAACCCTCTCAACATAAAATAACTGTATCGTTAATCTATGTGGATAATGCAGGCTTCCATGTAAATGAAAAAAAAATGTCTCAAAGGAAAGTGATTAAAATGCAAGAAGTTAATGTTGTAAAGGTCTCAGGTTTTGAGTGTTAATTATTCATCTAAAATTCGCTAACACAATAATTCTCTATAAATAAGTTCATTTTGATTATTCCATACTGATTCAGACTTTGGGGCAATTACTACTTATTAGATCTGAATAATGTGCTACTATTTAAAGAACAGGGTTCTCAGAGACAGTCCTCAAAGAAGGTGGTTAGGAGAGCCAAGTACATTTACCTATTCTTATTCCAAGGGCAAATTTTTTTTGTCAAGATGTATGCACATGGCTGTTTGTCTGCATGATGTCTGCACATCAGAAGAAGGTACTGGATCTCATGGTACTACAGTTACGGACAGTTGTGAACCGCCATGTGGGTGCTGAGAATTGAACTCAGGACCTCTGGAAGAGAAGCCAGTGCTCTTAAGCACTGATAAGAACCCTCTAGACAAAGATGGGCAATTTTTATTAAGCAGAGTTAGGCACTACTGTTAACTTTAAGAATCTTGGTATCCCTTAGTTGGATACTGACCTTGTAGCAGTAATTTTCCCTCCTTCTTTGAGCTTCTCTACATCCTTTAATTTCCTGTAGTATTAATCTTCAGACTCGGGGAAATAAAGTTTATTTCGTATCACAAAATATGCTGCCCATCACCTTTCAGCACAGACATCCGTGGCATGTGCTGAGGCTGGGGGATTATTGAAGTCCATTTCAAGGCCTTTATCTGCTCTTTGTCTTCTGTGGTTTGTGCCTCCTTAGGAAAGGAAATCAATTTCTTCTCTGGTACTTCATAAAGTGGCTGGGAAGGGAACCGTACTTAACTTAGATTGTTTTCTGGTGTTTTAAATAAGAAATTTGATTAATGTTTTACAGTCTCCTGGGGGGGGTGCATATAATCTTGTTTTGAACAAACCTTGCCTTCACTGCATAATCTGCCTTTCAGGATATTAACAATGTTTAAGTCTATATTCAGAGTATTAACAATATTTAAGTCTACATTCACAATATTAATAATGTTTAACTCTACATTCTATTATTTATAATTCATCAATCAACAATCTAACATAAATTTGAAACAATAATTTAGCATTAAAAAAGAAAATTGATGTTAAAACTAAAGTTGACTGGGCTTTTTTGCCCTTTTGAATGGAAAGATACAATAATGTTTTTTATCACCTCTTTTAAGTAACAAGCTAACACAACAACCCAGCTTAGCCTTGCATCCCAGGACGCATCATCTCCCATGCCATTCACATCTTATAGCTTGCTGGTTTACCCTTCAAACGCTGTTTCGAAGGCATGATGAACAGCATGTTCTCTCCAACACAGTTCTTTTTTTCCCAATTTTTATTAGATATTTTCTTCATTTACATTTCAAGTGTTATCCAGAAAGCTCCCTATACCCTCCCCCCTCCCAGCCCTGCTCCCCTACCCACCCAGCCTTATTCATAATAGCCAGAAGCTGGAAAGAACCCAGATGTCCCTCAACAGAGGAATGGATACAAAAAATTTGGTATATTTACACAATGGAGTACTACTCAGATATTAAAAACAATAAATATATGAAATTCCTAGGCAAATGGATGGATCTGGAGGCCATCATCCTGAGTGAGGTAACCCAATCACAAAAGAACTCACATAACATGCACTCCAACACAGTTCTTTGGACCCGCATCTTACCCCAAAAACTTATTCAGATCACAGAACTACCCAGTACTTGCATCATGCCTCTCTCTGCTTCCTGATCAATGGCCTCTAGGGCACACATCCAAGTCTATCAAGCCCTCCTGCCTCCTCTATCATCAAAATTCAAACAGCATTCACTCAACACGTATTGGTTATTGGTTAACAGGAGAATTGTTCTTATTTCCTACGATAGCAAACTATTTAAAACCAGAATCCATAGCTAGAGCTCTGCAGATAGATAGAACATGCCACAAGCAAGGAAACCAAAGTGTGAGGGATAATTTGTGGGAATGGGAAGATCACATACCCATGTTCCAGGATGGACACTGCACTTTGCCCTCACAAATAATCTTAGGGAGAAAACTCAAGCCACTTAAAAAAATATATCAGATAGATTGATAATTTAGATAATTACTAGGTAAAGAGAGAATTGTCTGTAATTATTTCCCCCAAAAAATTTTCCCAACTTTTACTGCTCCTAATTAATCAAAAACTAGGAGCAGGCCAAACTAATTTCCCCTTCCACAGAGGGGCACCTATCTCTTCTATAAAATGAATATCCTTAGTTCACTTTGTTTCTATGGCTGAGGAACTGCTGAGACAGGGAAGTTAGATTCCCTCTTTATTAGTTTGTATCTTCTAATTCATTTCATATGAGCTCCATCAGGAAGAAGCACAGAAGGAAAGAGAAGCGAAGATGAGTGACAGAGGGGTCGGATAAAGGAATTGCTTACAAAGCAGGGAAACAGGAGAGCTTAGGGGTGGTACAATGTCCTCAGACCAGGACAGAAACTCGAGCAGGGCAGGAAGCTGAGGGCACGAGCTGATGCGGGGGCATGCAGGGGTGTTGCATCCTGGCTGGCTCCCTTGGCCTGCTCATCCTGCTTTCGTATAGAACCCAGGACCACCATCCCTCACTGGGATGAGCATTACCCATCAACCACTAATTAAGGAAAGATCCTTCGGCTGGATCTTATGGAGGCACTTTTTTTCAATTGAGATATCCCTTTCAGATAACTCTAGCTTGTGTCAAATTGACATAAGACTATCCACAGGAGGTAATGAGTATGATGAGATCCAATACAGAAAGAGTGGGTCTCCAGGAGGAAATTGTAGTCACATGACAGGAGACATTAGAATCTCTTCCATCCACAATTACCTACCATGATAAGGCCGTATAAGCACTCAACTGGACTGTGCCTATAAGATCAGAGCCCTGCCCCAACTAGAACATGCGTCTATAGATCAGGAAGAGAACTCTATGAATCAAGCCCTGTTAGACTTGATCTTAGATTTTTGTATCAGACAGAAACCAGGACTCTGAGAAAACACACTTGTGCTGGTGACGCCTCCAGCCTAATTTGATCGCTATGGCAGCAGTAGGCAAAGAAGACAGAAGCAGGCAGCAAGTTCCCTCAGAAAGGCACACATACAGAATTGGACACTCTCAGATACTCACATACTCTCAATAGCATGCTTCTACGTAAAGGCTGACTGATTTGTAGTTGCATGCTACTGCTAAATACTGTGTTACCAAGTCTGCTTTAGTGTCCTGGGGATAGATGGCCTCTGCAATTGTGTCTGTGTATTAGGGGAAGGTGGGGTGTGCATGAGGGGAAGGTGGGGTTTGCTGAAAAATGCCATTCACAGTCATGGAACAGTTTCTTAGGAGTTGACAAAGTAAATGTTCATCTTTGACCCTGTATTATTGTAATTTTAGGAAGTGTACTGTGATGATCAACTTCTTAATGCAATGACTGTGATGGTTTCAAGTAACCATACATCCCACCCCCCAACCCCAAACAGAATGCTTCAAACCAGAGACAGGGAAAAAGGAGGGAAATTCATGACATTGTCAGACTGCATGATTTCAACAATGACAGAATTAAACTCTTGAAACCAGCCTTAAAATTTTACATCATAAGGCACAACCATCAAATTTGTGAATTTATAGAAGCTTTGGGCCAGATAAAATGCCATAGATTTACTAGGGGATAAAAGCTATTTAACAGCAAAAGGAGTTGAAATAAAGTTTCTTTAAAGTTTTTTTTTTTAAGTTAAATTTCAAAATTGAGGTATATTCAAAACAGATCATCACAAACAATCTGGATAGCTAAACATGTTGACAGAGAAAAAGGAGTGCCCCGGTTGGTTTTCTGCTGCCGATAAAACGCTGACCAGAAGCAACTCAGAGAGGAACGGGTCTTTACAGGTTACATCCCATCACAGAAGGAAGGCAAGGGACCCAAAGCAGGAACATGGAGTGGGAACTTTTCATGGCTTGCTCAGCTTGCTTTACCATATAATTCAAGATATCCTGCCCAAGGGTAGTGCTACCCACAGTGGGCAGAGCCCTGCCCCAACTAGAACATGTCCAATCTGTATGTCAGGAAAAGCAAAGGTGACTTTATATGATACACCACTACTCCACCTTGTTTCCTTAAAAAGGTGGCTTCTCTTGGTACTTTAAAGGCAAGTAAACAAATCAGAAATTTGACAGCTTTAATAATGCTTCAAAACTGTTTAAAGATCTATTGGCAAGGTTGGCTGATAGGAGAGGCTAATGGTTTGCTCTAAGAGTATAGCCCCTGGTAAGTCAACCACAACCCAGTGGAAGACCATACATCTGAGACTATTTGGGCCTTGGTTTTATGTTATATGTTTAGTTATGTTAGTTTAGTTATAAAAGGAGGGATTGACAGATAAAACAATCTACTTCACTAGGTTATTAAATGGATTGAGTAAGATAATACAAGCAAAAGTTTTGGTCTCCAATAATCTCTGAAGAAATGAATTTGAGTCTCGGTACAGAGCTATAACATGTAGAGTCAAAGTGGCTAAGTTAAAGTATCACATGTGACCACCATCCTTCTGAGCTCTGAGATTATTTCTCTCATCCACGACAATAATAAACCTCTACTGTGCAGCTTGATGAGGAATTGAATGAGTGTGTATGAGAAACATAGTATAATCACTCAACCTAAGAAATACTATTGTCTTCTTACACTGGTGAATTCAGAGGCCTTGCTTCTTAGACCAGATATGAGATTTAAAGTCAGATTCCTCAGTGTGAGCCCCTAATAACATGCTACCTTCTGGTATCCCCCCTACAACCCACTCCTCCACTAAGGATAAAGAGGAGCAGGTGACAGGGAAGCAGATAAGTGATGTTCCAGAAACAGACCCCTGACTTGGAGACAGAGCCCAGCATGACAGAAAAGACAGGGTAGGGACAGTGACTTACGTCCCAGAGATGATGAGTCCTAGAGTTGGAGTTTATGGAGACAGGAAACAAGGGAGGCAGTAATGGGAAAGTGGACTCGTGTGCCTACTTTCTCCATCCCTCATGCTTCGCCTTTACTTTTTGTAAAATTCCCCTTGAGTTCTGAAATCTAAGTTTGTAAGAAAATTATGCGAGATCACTGATCATCCAACAGTCAATACAGCAGCCATCTAAGCTATCCTCAGTGTGTGGATATTATTTGCCTCATTAAAAAGATGATACATTCTGCTTCTCAGAGAGATGAGTAATTCAGAGATGGACATCAGGCCAGAAACAAAGGCTCCAAATCTCAGGTCCAATGAGATGGCTCAGTGGGTAAAGGTACCTGCTGCCACGCCTGAAGACCTTAGATCAGTATCCGGATTCCAATTGGTAGAAACAGAAAGATAAATCCCACAAGTTGTAACCTGACCTCTACATGCGAACCATGCCACCTATCACACACATGTGCACACAGAGTAAGTAAACAAGAGATGAATGTCACCCCAGTGTGTTTGCCTTCATCATAAAAGTAAAGGCTAACTCCTCTTTGCACTGTCTCCCAAACCTCCTACAATGAGTGTGTACTTGATAAGTAGATTTTAAAAATAGAAAAGAAATCCAAAGGTTTAGCAACAAAATAATCTATATGTCAGAGCAATTTAACATTTAGATTTACAAAATTTGAACTCATGCCTTCCCTTGAAGTCTTTTTGAACACTAATTTTTCACAGTACTATAAAGGAGCACAACCAATTTTATGTTACCAAGAAATAATTTTGACCGGTAGCACTTGGGCAACATTTCTTTATGTGATTTGATGGGTAAACCCACAGCCGTCAGCACTAGAATTCGATTTAATGTAATGAACAATGATTTTTATCTCCAAGCTATCTAAGTTGTGTCTTGTTACCCATAATACTCAGGAATTACTAAGCCCCAGTTGAGCCAAAAGCTATCTCTCAAGATATGACACAGTAGACTAGAGTCCCCGCTGTCTCAGTGAGAACATCACTGACATGCAGTGCCTCAAATTGGGCAAAACAGGCCCATATTTTGAGTGGTGTCATTATGAAGATACAAGGAAACAGAAAAAAAGGGGGGAGGTTCTGTAAAGGCAGCTGCTGCCCAGCCCCCTTGCTCTCACCCACTTCCAAGGCTCTGCTTCCTGAACTCTAACCACTCAGAGCCGGACACCCTCCCTCCCACTCCAGGAAACCAGTCTCAAGATGGAGGAGTGGCAGAAGAGGCTGAAGGGGAGTGGAAAAATTCCCTAAACAACCCACACAGAAGCCAGCCCAAACTGTTTGCTATTCACAGTTCACCCTGCAACAGACCCCCCAGTCTCAGGATTCAGGCTCCACATACAGCGCCTACCTCTCCAGCTCTTAGCAACAGGCCCCCCAGTCTCAGGATTCAGGCTCCACATACAGCGCCTACCTCTCCAGCTCTTCCTCTCCAGCTCTTCCTCTCCAGCTCTTCCTCTCCAGCTCTTCCTCTCCAGCTCTTCCTCTCCAGCTCTTCCTTTCCAGCTCTTCCTCTCCAGCTCTTCCTCTCCAGCTCTTCCTCTCCAGCTCTTACTTTTGTTGCTAAGCTTACACCCTCTACCATTTACTTTCTCATAACAAACACCTCTGTTTCTCTTAGAAAGAAATTAGACATAGGGTTTCTATAATTTATGTGTATTCAGATTACAATAGTGTAACCTGTTCCTGTTCATACCTCAGCTCCAGGTTCTCAATGTGCAATCATCCTTCCTTGTCTACTGGGGGACTGTAACCAAAAATAGTACCCATCCCCACATATATTGTCTTTCCTCTACATACATATCTACACCTGCAGTGGAGTTGACTATGTAAACTGGGCACAGTAAGAAAGAGATTAATAGGTAAAATAGTAAAATGAATACCATAGACTGTGAAAACCATGATATGAGTGTGTTTGTTCTCTCTTCCTTCCTCCCTCTCTCTGTCTTTCTCCTGAACAGCTATGGTGTTCATATCATCCTTGTGAGTGGATGGGAGAAGCAGCAATACATCCATCGTGAGGTGGCAAGCTACTGCTGACCTTCAGATGACGCTTTAGGGGGACAATTATTTGCTTTAGATTTTAGATCACCAAGTCATGATGTGGGTAGTTGAATTTCACAGGCTAACAATGTGGATGTTTGGAGAGCCTCAACATTCCAAGGGTTTTGGGCTGAAACATTTTAGAAAGAACGTTGTAATCAAGGGTTTTTCCTTTTTCTTTCACCTCAGTCAAACGCTGCCACAGAGGCTGTAAGTCTTCAGTGGACACAGGTTGGGTGTAGAGCCCAGTTTCTGAGGCTTGCATCCCTAAGTTTGTCCTTTCATACCTGTGCAGTTTGAAAGGCAGCAGCCAAGGTTGGCAGTCTTCACAATGCTATGCTGCTTCGTGTCTTCCCCCTCTCCCTCTCTCCTCCCTCGGTGAGTGAATAACTCGGAGTCCCTCCAGCTAACACATATCAGCATATTCTTCACCTCTTCTCTAGACATGTCAGCAAGAAGGCGTTCCACCTTCTTGTCTTGCAGCCTCTCCAAGAACTCTTATATTTTCAGCCCAAATCTGTTCCTGAATCTTCGTGATTCACTCTTTCATGCAATAAATGGTTTGTTACCACCTGTTTTGAGGGGTCGCTCGCTGAATCCTTCATTCTGACTTACTGATCTCAGAAACAACACACCATTGTTAATCGGAACATTGTTGATTAGTTATTTCCTCAACCCACATTTTTTAAAATATATTTTCCATCTCAACCAAGCATCTTTCATATACCAGAGCTTTTTGAGGTGAGACTGCAGAACTAACACAGATGCCTTTGCTTGGCAATTTCTCATTCAGAAGGCTTCTTCTTACCACAGATTCTAACAATCTGAATACTCATTTTTTCCTGTTATCATCAAGTCAAGAGTGTCCATCTTTTCATTCAAAAGAATAAGTTTGAGTTTGCCTTTGGCATAGCTGAGTGATCAGCATGCTAGTTCTTATATGCTGGGGCCATTAAATAAACTAAAGACTGGTTGAACAGGAGATACTATAATACTGTGATGGTTGGTCTGATAACCAAGGAAAGTGCCCGGAGACCAATAGGAAGACAGTATACCCAGCACGGATACTGTGGCAGGAGGGAGAATTCACATCCTGGACTAGCCGAACAAAGTGAAATGTTCAACATGGTGGGCAAATGAAAGCCTCTGCAATATTTATTTTGGAATTTTCTCTTTAATATTTTTGGATTCCAAATGCCCATCAGAAGCTGTAATCGAGAAGGGGGAAAGCCTGAGGTATGAAAGAACATCAACAACATATATGAATATATATGAATATTCAAATACCTTTAAAACAATATTTGAGAGATGGTAGCCCCCACAAAAGGGTAGTGTGGTTAGTACACAATCTATAAAAAAAAATCATACTTTTATTTTATTTATTGACTTGTAAGCTTAGGTACTGGCTGGATTTGTGTGTCAACTTAACACAAGCTTGAGTTATCACAGAGAAAGGAGCCTCCCTTGAGGAAATGCCTCCATGAGATCCAGCTGTAAGGCATTTTCTCAATTAGTGATCAAGGGTGGGAGGGCCCATTGTAGGTGGTACTATTGCTGGGCTAATAGTCCTGAGTTCTATAAGAAAGCAAGTTGAGCAAGCCAAGGAAGTGATATCCCTCCATGGCTTCTGCATCAGCTCCTGCTTTCTGACCTGCTTGAGTTCCAGTCCTGACTTCCTTTGGTGATGAACAGCAATGTGGAAGTGTAAGCTGAATAAACCCTTTCCTCCCCAACTTGCATCTTGGTCATGATGTTTGAGCAAGAATATAAACCCTGACTAAGACACGTAGTTTGGGGAGTTTTGTTTGTTTGATTAGTTAGTTGGATGGTTGGTTGGTGTGGATGTTTGTTTATTTAAGCAAATACTTCTATAGTCTAGACTGGCCTCAAACTCAATATGTGGCTAAGGTTGGCATTAAATTCTTACTCCTCCTATCTCTACCTCCCAAGTGCTCATATCAGTAGATGCTTGACAACTAAATATCCAACGAAAATAAAGCTTTAAAAATAAGGTGGTACACAGCTGCAACCACAGCCTTTAGGGAACAGAGGTAGGTGCACAGCTGGGAACTCAGTGCCAGCTGGTATTAAATCTCCAGGCCTAAACCTGTCTCAACAAAAACATTTTTAATTACAGTTAGATGGCAAGTGTTAGCTATAAGAACTCAAACTATCTGGAGAAAATCGTCCAGGATAGGGGCTACATCCCAGGAGGGAAGTGATCACAGAGGATATTATATACCTCCTGGGAACTCGGATATAAATGAGCAACTACCATGGTTGTCCTTATCATTATCCCCATCGACCCTGGCACCAAATACAAGCTTTAATAAATGACGAATTTACAAATGAGTGTAACTCAAGATCCTAACCCAACTGACACACACTTATAAACGAGTGGCATGAGCTTTATAAAAATCATGAAAGTAAACAGCCACAAAAGAACTAATGAAAGGAGTTGAAAGGAATGTTCCCAGGGGTCCCTTTAAAGGCCCCAGGTTGGCAAACTGTATCTCGGTAAAGAGAGTAAGTTAATAAGAGAAATAAACGCTCAGTTCTAGTGAAGAATTCTTAATGAGTATCACAGAGATCATTACCAAAATAGGCAAAGGCCATGAAAAGTCGCTTATTGGTGGAAAACATAAACAACTAACAACTATGTGAAAATGTATTTAACCTTCTTAGTTATAGGAATCTGAGAATTAAAAACTACTTCATATGTGCCATATTACATACCAAATTTTGGTAAGAATTCAGAGCAGGCACATCCTCACACATGACTGACAGGTATAACTGAAAGAATAATCTGTTAATATCCAGTAAAATTAAAGATAGAAAGGTCAAAAGTCAAACGATGATACCCCAAGCTAGATGTCTTGGAGAAAATGCTCTCTTATGTGTGTATATGAGAATGCGAACAACATACCTGTTTGTATTTTAAAAATACATTCACCCATCACCAAGAAAAAAGATAAGTCTACTAATTCAATACAATACAGATCAGAGGACAGCAAATAAAATCTGAGCATGCTCTAAGTGGTCAGTCTCCAAAATAGTGGTAAGGTGAGAAAGAACAGTGTGTGTGTGTGTGTGTGTGTGTGTGTGTGTGTGTGTGTCTGTGTGTGTGTGTGTTTGTCTGTGTGTATGTGTCTGTGTGTGTGCTTATGTGTGTGTGTATGTGTGTGTGTCTGTGTGTGTCTGAGTGTGTGTCTATGTGTGTGCTTGTGTATGTGTATGTGTGTGTGTATGTGTATGTGTGTGTATGTCTGTATGTGTGTGTATGTCTGTATGTGTGTGTGTGTGTATGTGTGTGTATGCTTGCATGTGTCTATGTGTGTACGTCTTTATGTGGTGACTTCTCTGTAAATTTTCCAAATGCATGTGTTTTAGTTACTCTTCCTATGTTGCCTTGCCCCATGACCAAGGCAACATAGGAAGAACTTCTTGGGGCTTGTGGTTGCAGATAGTTGGACTCCACAGCTGTGGGTCTGCCTGGCAGCAGGTAGCAGGCATATGTACTGGCTGGAGTTAGAACTGGAAACTAAGAGCTCACATCTTGAATGGCAAGTGCCAGAAAGTGAACTGAAAATGTCATGAGACATTTAAACCTGGAGACCCAGCCCAGGGACAGGGACAGGGACGGGGACGGGGACGGGGACAGGGACAGGGACAGGGAAAGAGATCCCTAAACAACTACAATCTCAGCACCTGGGATGCTGATGCAGAAAAAGCAGGAGATAACATAAGTCTGGGTTACATAGAGATTTTTGAAGCCAACTCATTTACAGTCAGAAGTCAGCTAGAGGTGGCAGAGGAGATGTGAATTAAGTTACCTGGCTGTCACCACAGCTGCCACAGCACACATAGAAAAATAAAGACTTCACAGCAGCACAATACAGAATCTTTAAGACAGAACAGCTAAGAATATATGCTCAAAAAAATCACAGGGAAACAAAGGAACAGGCTTCCACAAAACAGTCATATGTGAAGATGCCCCCATAGCACACATGAGCGCCTGCTCATTACAGTCATGTGTGAGGATGTCCCCGTGGTGCATGCTTCTTTATAGCTTTATGATGGGAACTTGATGTCAATTACATATACAAAGGAACAAAATTTTAAATAATATCTGCAGCTGTCTGTAGTGGGTTGGCCTAATGTCGCTTGTATTCCAATGCTGATTTGAGGCCCCCAAGACTGGTTACCCCAAAGAGGAGAGAGTCTGGAGGTAAGACCCTGAGGAACCCCCAGCTAATTGTCACTGCTGAATAAAGATACCAATAGCCAAGACCAGGGCAGAAGAGGCATAGTTGGGGTTGAGGATTGGCGGGCTTGGGGAGAGAGGACCATGAGAGGGAAAGAGGAGGGGAAGCTGCCATGGATTAAGAAAGAGGAGGATACGGCCAAAAGGGTTGCCCAGTTGGGGCTAACAGCAACCCAGATGAAACATAATAAGTAATAATTTGGGGTTATCAATAGGAAAGTAGAATCTAACAGCACAAAGGGTAGGCAGCTGACCAGCTCTTGTGCTGCTTAAGGTATATTGTAAATATACAGGCTGAGTGTGGCTTTCATCCTGGAACTAAATAACCAAAGTTGGGGTAGAAACTCCAGGCTGTTATTTTAATAATTTTTTACTACAGCTGCCCTGTGAAATTCTAAGGGGTTAAAAATCATGCCTGAGGGTGGAGGTGGGGGTGGGTTGGCCTTTCTTTCTTTCTTTCTTTCTTTCTTTCTTTCTTCCTTCCTTCTATTTTTTTTAACAAGTCAATATTTGTAAGGTTCCAGATAAGCCAGTACAAAATAGCATAAAAATCCCTTGACCTAACTCACAGTTTACACATTAAGTCAAACCAAAAATAAGTTATCAGCTGTTCTGTCAGTACAAAAAAAATCAATATTTTCCTATCATACCATCTGCTTTAGCAGTGCAAGTTAATAAATTTAGGTGGTAAAATTTTCTTCTCTCTTTGGATTCTAGAAAGAGAAAATACAATTTCAATAGTTAATGTAGGCACTAGATGGAGGAATGAAAAATGAGATGCTATTATTTGAACATGTTGGTTTGTTATAAACAGTAATGGAATTCCTCGTCTCTGAGATCACAATCTATGTTGCATCTGTGATCTTGTGCTTTCTTTTTCTGGAGGTCCTGCTTCTGAACCTCTTTTCCATTTACACCTCAAAAAGTTTCCAATCAACACACCAAAGTACTTCAAATTCTATAAGTAATGTAACATATAAAACCCACTTTCAAACCTGGATGGATTTTATTTTACATTGAAATAAAAAACAGATGCCCACATTTATAGAACTTGAGTGTATATACTATATCTGTAAATAAAATCCGAAGAATTTTCTTAACTTCCTCTAATTTCACATAAAAAAACTACAGAAAGATCCTACTAGTACACATATCTTTTTAATAAATCAAGTGAAATATGACCTTAATTTTGAACCACCAAAATATCCTCAGCAGAAACAGATTTTTTTTTCTTGGTAGAAATTTTCAAAACAAAGAAATGATAGGCCTGGTAGCTGTCCTAGTGAGCTTCATAGACAACATGACACCAGCCAGAGCCTTTTGAGGGGGCCCAGGCTGAGGGACAGCTCAGGTCAGAGGGCAGGGGCACAGTTGTGAAGGACTCTTATGGCAGAGGACTGATGTGGGAAGACGTACTGAGGACAGCATCATCCTTAGCAGGTGGGCCTGGAGTGTGCAGGAAAGCCCGCTGAGTGAGAGCCAGAGAGTGGGGCAAAGCAGCAGGCAAAACTCCATCATGGTTTCTGCATTCAGGTTCCTGCCTCGGATTCCTTCCTTAATGCTAGACGTGAGCTAGTAGTACAGACGGAATGCTATCCTGCCCTAAGTTGCTTTTGGTCAGAGTGTTTTATTACAACGACAGAATGAAAACTAGGACAGTGGCTTACACTGTCATCGTGACACTGATGAGAGAATTAAAGAAAATTCAAGGCTAGCCTGGGCTACAAGCCAAGTGTAAGGCCAGCATGGGCCACAAAAATAAAAATAAAAAAATCCTCTGTCAATATTAAAGCCACAACAAAATACACAATAAGTAGCTGGAATGTGTCTGGTATGGATCATCCTACACTTTTTTATATGCACTGCTATAGTACTTAGCACTTTAAAACTCACGCCCGCATTTATTTCAATGCCCTTTATACTATGTTTTTAAAAATGCTACAAAAGAAGGTTTTAAGTTTTCTTTACCTTAGTTTCCCACTAACGTAGCTGACAGAAACAACCAATTGCTTTAATCCAACCATATGTTTTAATGGATTCGACTAGATTGGTCCATCCAAGTAGCAAGAAGCATCCTAACGGGACCTACTCTGCTATGAGAGACTGAAATTAGCAGAACTTGCCAGCTGCTGGCATATTTTATGGTGCCAGGGAAATGGCCTGTCCTTCCTGCAACTTTGCAGGTCCCATTTATCTCATGCTGCATGGTCGTTACAAATTAATATCTATAAAAGGTTCTGTGTTTTCTTGACCAAGAAAGGGTGAGAGAGAGAGAGAGAGTGAGAGAGGAGGCGCACTATATCATTGCAATGTGCAGACATTTAGGTGAGTTCTGTGCAACCTGAGTGTAAAATTTTAAGTTTCCCAGAAATGCAATATAAAAGGAAAGTACCTACGGTGTCATACATCCAAATCCTAGCAGCGTCCCCTTTATTATCTTCCTCTCCCCCGTTGGAGAAGAAAATAAAGGTTCTTGTAATAAGAAAGTTGTGTGGGGGTCAGAGGGTTGGATATTTTTTACAATCTAAAAGACACTTAGAGGGTTCGTAATTCTCTTCGCTGGAAACTGGAATAGGTAGTTCTTTCCAGAAAGGTACTGAACTGAGATCCGACAAGGCAAGAAGGATATTTACATAACCACAAAGGAGCAGGCTAAGCCTGCAGCTAAGATGCTGTCCCCTGCACGCACAGCACGTGCTCTGAAGCCCAGAGAGGAGGACGCACCAGAGTCTGCAAAATGTGGGCAAGCACACAATCAAATGAGAGTTGATGGTCTTCGATTGCGGTAAGGTACCCAGAAACCTCTGGGCCAGAAGTTTCTTACCTGGTGAATCGTAGCCCTACTGTTAAAAACTGAACTGTTTCCATTGGTATTCATTTCTGGAGCGGCCCTTGGGCCAGAGGGGGTTCGATGCCCCAGAGTAAGGGGCAGGAAGGCGGGAGTGGGTGGGTGGGTGGGTGGGGGAGCACCCTCATAGAGACAGGGGAGGGGATATAGGGGGGTTCTGAAGGGGAGACCTGGAAAGGGGATAACATTTGAAATGTAAATAAACAAAATACCCAATAAAAGAAAGAAGAAAAAACCGGAACTGTTGACGAGAATAATAGTGACAGTTACAAACACACAATTAAACGGGCAATGTGAAGAAAGAAAGTAGAAAAAACACTACATTTATTCTCCTAGACCTATGAAGGCCATATGTGTGAGAACAGGGGCTGCAGAACTATCCAGGCAGTCCCCCAAACAAGCCCAAACCAGCAGGGGTCGACAGAAAATGATTTCTGCTTTTGAAAGTTTTTGGTTTTGTTTTAATACATCTCGAGTGTCTTAGTTATGGCTTCTCTTACTGTGATGAAACACCACAACCAAAAGCAGCTTTGGAAGGAACTGGTATATTTCAGCTTACAACCTGTGGTCCACCATCCACAGCAGTCAGGCCAGGAACTCAAGTCAGGAACAGTGCCTGGACCCATGAATGGAGCCGGGGCCACGGAGGGATCCGTGAAAGGAGCAGAGGCCACAGAGGGATCCGTGAAAGGAGCAGAGGCCGGGGCCCCGGAGGCCAATCTTAAAGGAGCATTTGTTTTCAATTAAGGTTTCAAATGTTTCTAACTTGTGTCAGGTTGACAGAAAGCTAACCAGAGTACTAAGCTAATTAAAATTGGGCCCACAACATTTTGTCTCTGTGTTTTTTTTTTAAAGTTTAATTTTATATATATATATATATTGGTTTCCCCTTCCCTTTCCTTCCTCCCCCGCCTTTCTCTCATATTCATTGCCTCTATTTCTTTCATTGTTATTATACATACATACATACATACAATATGCTCATGTGTGGGTTTTCATATTAACACATGTATCTACATAGTTTCCCATTTCTCTGTCTGACCTAAGTTCCTTGGGCCTATTCAAAAACCTTGAAAATGTATTCTTGCTAAGCCACTAGCCTCCACTAATCTAAAAGCAAAGAATATATCACCAGATAGCACGTAAGACCTATAACGGATCTTCCTCATTTGCTGTAACTCACCTACTTGCTGTCACTAGCAATGTATTTGGAAAGTGTCTTAACTTACAATTTTCTTCATTCCCGTACTATAAAAACTTTATGCCATCATCATATTGGGACATGGAAATTGATGTAAACTGAATCTGTGACCCTAGGCCATGGTCATCCATATTTGGGTCTGTGATAAACTATCTTTCATTTGTTTTATATATGTGTGTATGTAAGTATATATGTGTGTATATAATATATATACATATATTTACATATATACCACTGTGTAAATGTGTGTATGTGCATGTGCATGTGTATGTGTATGCCTGCTTGTGTGTGTAAAATTATATATAAATATTATACATATATATATATATATATATATGCACACAAACACAGACCACTGTGTAAATGCATGTATGTGTATATGTGTATGCCTGTGTGTGTGTGTGTGTGTGTGTGTGTGTGTGTGTGTTTGAACAAGGGTTTTGAGAGGCTTTTCTATACTTGGATAGCAAGAAAGTAAACATATGAATGAAGAAATTTCCTGAGAATACCCAAGAGACCATGTGTGATCATCTGTTCAGTGGAGATGTATTGAACATTTGCTGTGGCCTAGAGAAATAACCAAGACCCAGAAGGTAGGCAGTCAGCAACGTAAGAGCAGTGACCAACAAAGAATATACATATGGGTTTGTCATGCTCAACCATTATAAATTCAGTGAAGGAAGTTGAAGAGGGTAGTGTGATGAAGTCTACATAAAGGTAAAGCTACCATTACTATACCTAAAGAACACTCATGAATAAGAATGAATAAGAAGCAGTGCAGACGGAGCAGGAGCGCCATACCTGAAGACAGAGCCTAGTCAGGATGGATAAAGACTGAAGTGTTCGAAACCATAGGAGTTGTGGGAGAAGTGGTAAGAAAAACCATGGAGACAGATATCAGAAACCAGGCTGACACTGCCATCGCCAACAGTTTCTTATTTGATGGTTACCAGTTCTCTCCAAATAAACACCAGACATTTTTATTATAACTAAATCCATCTATTCTCATGACTTCTTTTCTGTAACAGAATACAAACTTGGAAAATAGTCTAGGGATAAACAGTAACTCAGTAATTGTTTTCTTGTAGGAAGCTATCAAAACAATAAAAAAGCATCAATCATGAGTAATCATGTTTATTCCATACCTCCATGCCTACCTGCCTGGGTAGCAAGAACACTCAGTGGGAGGGACCTCGTCGTAGGAAGACTCCTACTGATGCTAACCTGAGCTTGCTCGCATCAGCTCCCCTTCCTCAGCTCTAACAGCTGGAAGATGGAGGGACTTTATATTGAATTCACACTGTCTGTTACATTCTTATATCAAGTTCCACATTCCATCTCTATGGCTACCGTCAAAATCACACACCAAACACACTTGAAAGTGCTATGGTAGCATTGTCTCAAGTTGTATTGATAAATCATAAATTACCTTTTACGTAATGTTGAGATTCACAGGAGTAGTAATAAACTCAGGAAAAGTTTGATTTAAAAGATAGGATTCTGGGTCAACTGAGAAACCTGGCTTCAGTGAAAGGGCTGGAAATCTATCAAGGAAGGTGGAGATCATCAACCTTGAGACCACACACACACACACACACACACGCACACGCATGCACACATGCACGTGCGTGCACACAGACACACACAGACATAAGCACATGCACACACACACATGCATGTGCACGCACATGCATGCACATGCACATGCATGCACACACACAGACACACACACACACACATGCACGTGCGTGCACACACACATGCACATGCACACACACACACATGTATACACACAGACACCACAGACACACACATGCACACACACACACACGCACACACATGCACACACGCACACGCATGCACGTGCACACACGCACATGCATGCGCACACACATGCACACACGTGCACAGACACACACATACACGCACTACACACACATATGCACACGCACACACACACACACACACACACACATATACACACACATATACTCCAAAAGACCAATAAGCAAATAATAACAAAAAATGTATTGTCACCTTCCCCCAAAATCTGTTCCTAGCGCTCCTCTGAATGTTCTATGCTTCCAAGGTGTCTGTGTATGGAGGAAATCTACCTTATTCTCTCAACTACTAAAAACATAATGGGAGTGAACAGAGAAAACTAAAAATTCTCAGATCACCAAATAGCCTTCCCACCAAGAAATAAATATATGTTATTTATCTAATTTCTAAACATAAAGGACTTCCAGGATTTAACACAATTGTATTTGAGTAAAATAGCAATTTAAATTATAAATAAGAAAAAAATATGTCTCTCTTGTATAGTGTTCTCTTCAAAATCAGACACATTAAATTGAAACATATGTCTGAATCATCAGATCCTAGCAGTAAGCCTTCAGTCATCCAAAGAAGAAAAGATCCTTTGACTGAAGATATCTCTGAAGTCAGTTGAACCATAGAGCATTGGACAGATTATTATAATATTAAATGTATATGTATGCTCATCCCACTCCAAAAATGCATCCTATAATCACTTACATATACATGTACTTAAAGATAATATACACAATGCAACTTCATTAGCAACAGTAAGATCACAGTCTCAAATCGCACACACAGCAATATGATTCAAAAACGTGTAGTATATATGTTCCACTGGGCTCTTACCAGAGAGCTAGCAATGGCTCGCATCATAGCATTTTAAGTGAAAAGTTAAGTTGTAAACTAATATATTTTTCAAAACTGAGAGTTCAGATGAACTAAGAATTTCTAGACAGGTGAGAAAAGAGGTATGACATTATTTTATAGTTATGAAAATGGCATATATTTGAAATAGTGAAAAAGAAGTCAACAAATAAAAGTATAGCAGAGGCTGACAGTCACTTAGGTTTTCCATGACTTGATATGTGCTTATTTTAAGCAAAATTACATTTTGTGACATTTTAGCACGATACCTATCTTAAGCTTTAATACCACCCTCTTTTATTAGTCACATCACAGTTCAGAGCAGCAATATACTCAAAAGCATTCAAAGGGGCTCCATTTGTGGGGTAGATGTGTGTCTTTCTGTTTAGCAGCAGGAACCCATAATGAGCTATGAGAAAGAAGGTTGAAAGGGCTGCGAATGGCGTGGCCTGGGATCTAACATTTACTTCCTGCTGTCTGACACCTGTGAACACCACACAGGGTGCAGGACTGGCAGACAGGCTCTCCATAGGAGGTTTGCCATTATCTTTACTGCAGCTGTGAAAGACTGGAGAAAAAAGAGGCTGCGACGGTGGGCGTGGCCTCATTAGCTCCCTTCCTGAAACAATTTCCAGACTTCCTGTTCTGGGAACCCAAGAAATCTCCTGAGTGTGTCAGTCCTAAGTCCCCTGGTTTGGAGAAGTACTTAGAGGTACTTCTGTGTGCGCGGCTTGGTGAGGCCTTGGGCGTGCTCCCCAGCACTGAGCTGTGGAAGGAGAGGTGGAAATTACCTGTGCGCTCAGGATGGTCTTGCAGGACAGAAAGCAACATCATTTGCCACCTTAGAGGAATCCTGGATAGGAGCAGCTGCACCGCTGCAATCCAGTATCTCAGAATTATGTGAGATACTGATGTGAAAATTACTGGGCAGTGAGCCGAATGCTGTAACTTGGTGGGATGGAGGATAAGACAGGCACTCATGGAGACCGGGCAGTGGTGTTGATGGCTGTAGATAATCGGAGCGGGAAAGAAGGGGTATTTGATGGTATCAGTACAGTTACACAAAAAGGAAGCCGGCTGCAAAGGGGACAGGAGCTAAAAAGCATTAAGCCCTTTGATAGGGAACTTCAAATGGATGTGAGGGGGGGACCTGAATAAAGAAAGCACATCCCCCCTTCAGGCCCCAGAGTCATTTCATGGGACATCAAGGCATTAAATGCTGTTCCCTGCCATGATTCATTATAAAAAGTTTCATTGGTGTCAGGTCAATTCATTCTTTAAAAGACATTCAAGAAAGGATTTAAGGGTGAAATAATCTTTTATAGCTGCTGCAGCATGTGACAGCAGTCAGCCACGTTCAGGAGTGAATCTTAGAATACTTGTAACACTCTGAGATGGTTTGTCCATCCACACACTTCCGAATCTTGACGTTCAGACAATCTAATTTCAAACATAATCTCTCATTTTATCCAAGATCTTAATTTTAAGAGGGCATCTTTGATGCAAGCAGTTGATAAATGGTTTAAAGATTTTTATGTCCTGAACCATGTATATTTGTGACATAGAACAAGCTCAACTGTGTGTGTGTGTGTGTGTGTGTGTGTGTGTTTGTGTGGATATATCCACACAGCTACATAGATTTGGAAAGTGATTTTTTTATTAAGGTGTATAATAAAACTTTGCTATTATTACCTAACAAAGATTAATATTCATTCTCATCAACTTTATTGAAAATATTCAGATGATCCCCACACAGTACTTGCAGACTATTATAAAACTCCATAGAGCCCTGCACTTGTTGCTTAAAATCTTCTGATTAAGATCTAAAACTCCACATTCAAAAGAACACTAACACCAATGTATTATATGGTTCATGGGGCCATGTGTCTTAAGCACTGGAAGGGATCCAGTGCAATAGGAATTAAATTTTAATGTAGCACCAGTCATGCGGAGGCACCAAAACATAACTCTCCATGAAAAATGGTGGACTTTTAGCTTCCATATAAAATTTTAAATTTTCCTATTTTGTTAAATTTCTTTGGGATTTCTCAAGCAAAGACCAATATTAGTCATCGAACCCCGGGGGTAGAAGTTTTCATGATTCCAAACAGGCTAATCTTAGATGGTCTCCGCCATGTGAGGAATTTAGAAATCTGAGATGGAAGCTAATCAATTCCAAGGCAGATCAGCTCTCATCTAAAAATTCTGATGATGCCATTTTGCAGGCAAAGCTCCCTTTTAGGCAAGGAGGTTCACCCCTTACATCAGGTCCCAAATCACTCTATCTGTTGAGTCCCCATCATCAGAGATTCTGAGACACACCAGAGCTCAGAGAGAAACAGGTGCATGCCAGCAGCTCAGCGAGGGATGCAGACCCAGCCCTGAGCACAGCTGGGGTGCAGTAATAGATGTTTGGCATGCTGTCATTCATCAACTGAGACTCTAATCTGAGAGACACCCAGGCTGACTACCATGGCCACCCGCCATGAACTTGCAGCCATACATTTCTTAGCTTGGACTTTGTCCTAACAAGCCCCATATAGAACTTGAACACACAAAAGTAAATGTGATCGTAGGATCCATGTTATGCATGAGTGAGAATTACCGTCCATGGCCAAGTCGGAGCACATATTGAACACAAGCTAACGTCTGAAGAATTCAAAATGGAAGATTAGAGATAACTGAGGTGTATGAGGTATAAGATACAGTCTGTGATCATCCATTCAATAAGCAGACATGTATTGCTATAGGTTCTTGAGATATATTAATAGCAAAACAATAATTATTGCCCTCCTGTGGTTTAACAGACAATAAGTAAAAGAAAAGGTACATACTAAATAAGTGAGTTCATTATTTACTAAATGTTAAGAAAGGCAGAATAATGAAATAGTAAAATGGGGATAGCAAAGGAGATTGGGGTGCAGAAGAATGACCTAATGCTGAACGTTCAGCATCGCTGTCTCAGTTCCTGTGCATACGTGTGACCGACCAAAACTGTCTCAAATCATGTGCACAGGTGTGACTGACCAAAACTGTCTCAGTTCATGTGCACAGGTGTGAGGGACCAAAACTGTCTCAGTTCCTGCGAATAGGTGTGACCGACCAAAACTCACACACTGGAGAGAACAACTGAAGAAGAACAATATATTTTGTCTCCTAATTTCAGAGACTCCCCCTGCCCCAGACAATGCACTTGGACTAAACCTCCGAGTGTGAATGTGTGTCAGAGGAGTGTGAATTGCAAGCTATGCAAGCACAGAAGCAGAGCATGAGGAAAGACCTGGGGACTAGGTATGACCTCCCAAACCATATCTTCAGATGCATCTAAATCAGGATTGTCTGAACATCTAAATCAGGAAGAGTTTGGATATACAAACCATCTTCAGATGTATCACCTCCAGATAAGTAAGACCCCCCTTCCCCAAATAGTGCCAACATCTAGGGACCAAATATTATGCATATGAGGCTATGGGAGACATTTCCTCTTAATGCAACATATCCACTGTGAGTGCAAGCTCATAATGCAACATGAGTTCCAAAATATTTACAATTCCAACAGTTCAAACTCCTAGTTACAGAATCTCTGATACTCAAAGCAACACTTAGTTATGAGCCCCTAAAATATTATACCAATTTACATACCCAACATAGAATGGAACAGAGGAAGAATTTCTAATACAAAAGGGAGGGGTGAGGTGTTGACAACAGGAACAGAACCCAGAGCAATATATATATATTGAGCCCGTGCCCAATATCCAGGGACCACAGTGTCATGAGATGAGCTCCCAAGGCTTTGGACAGCCCCACCCTTCAACCCTTGTGTTTACAGCTCATCATAGATTTGGCTGACTCCACTCATTATTCATGTGTTTCCTTAAGAGGCCTTCCGAGTTCCCAGTGAGCATCTCCAGCAACTCCAGGTCTCTCCTGCAGCTAAGGCTTTGCCTTTATGCTTCATGCTTCACTCAGTCAAGGTCTGTCTGCAGGAAATCTGACCCAGTCACACATTCTCTGACCTCCTGGTCTCCTCTAAAATCTGTGGAGAAAATGCAATGGTCCATAACCATTGTGTTCTGCATGACAGCACAACAAACATCACACAGGGAATGCCAAAGTCTACTGCCAGCTGGAGTCACAGCCAAAACTGCTTGGACCACAGTGACTTTGGGTTATGTTGGGCAGGATGGTAGAACAAATGCTGTGGGAATTCCAAAGGCATCATCTTCTTAATGGTGGGTTTTCCAAAGTGTTTTCTCTTTCATAATTCCATGCCTGTAGTAGGTAAACAGGTAAATTCTTGAGATACGCTCAAGCAATATCTCTGTTGTCCTAATATAAAGTGCTTGGATTCTTCATGATGACACAAACATCTTTAAATACCATCATTAGCCGCCACAATTTTACAGTGTTTTTTTTTTTCTTACCAAATTGCAAGTCTTTTATGCCTTTCTGCTGTGTACTTGACCACTGATTTTTAACTGTAAACCTGGTTAGCTAGCAATATTCATGCCACAACCTAAATTTTAGACCATTCTGGGATTTTCTCTGACAGATTAGTTACCTATCATCTGCAAGATCAATTTCCTACAGAATCTTAGGATGTGGACAAACATATACAAGTTCTTTACCAAAGTGTAACATAAATAGCCACTACCCCAATTCTTAGAGTCCATAAACACAATTCTAGCCTTCTGGATCCCATTAAAATCATTTAGTAAAACTTGTTGGTGGAACTTTAAGTTTCTTCTAATTTGTTTCTACAAAACTTTCTGAATTGGTTCCTTCAAATAAACCAATTCTAAATGCTGAATAATTGGTGGTTTATTCATAGCTACATCTGTACTGCTCACACCAATCCTATGTGTTACTTACTTGTGTATACTTATGACCAAATGAGCTGAATCTAGACCAAAAATCTCAATCAAGAAACCTTTGTGGATTCATGTGATGAGAGGACTGTGGGCATCATTATCGTCAACCACTAATTTCCAATAGTTGAGCACATCTTCAGACTCCAATCACAAGTCCAAGAGACATGAAGAAGACACTGGGGCTGGGCTATCCTTGTAAAGTCCAGCTTGAATGCTTTATCTTAAGGGAAGCATAATTAAGAGAAAGCATGAAGCTCAGTGCTGTCTGTAGTTTCTTGAAGACATTCTATTTGGGGACGTGAAATGCATGGATGCCCTTCACTACGGTGTCAGAAACACCGTGTGATCGACCTAATACCCAGTCCATCATTTATGTCATTAAGATAGAACATTGTCACCTGTCCTAACTGAAAGACTTATAATTCTACACCTGACTTATGTCCTGGCTTTAGAATGTATGCCATCTGAAAACATCCTCTCAAATCTGTTCTCTCAATGTAAATAGCCTGGGTTGGCTATGAGGCTATAAGTCTTCAACCCCGTCAGAAACCTGAGAATGACCAACAATAACTGAAAATATATAGGAAGCCTAACACAGCTCCCCTTCAAGCCACCACATGAAAGAAAATGCAACACAAACTTAGTTTAGAAACAACAGTAATGGTTACTCAATCACTGGGCACAACAACTAAAACCCTAAATTGTAAGCCTTATTAAACCTAAATCCTGAGGGATCTGCCATTGAAACTGGGAGACACTCATAATTAATTACATCTTATCCTCATGCTATCCCCTTCCAAAAAGACCTGACTCTCTCCGGCTTCCTCTCTTCCTCCATCCAAGCCAAAAGTCTCTCCTACTCGCCCAGTGATTGGCTCCTTTATTCATTAGGAGATTGGTTCACAAGAAGTCACTGGAATAGGTGACTCACTCCTGGTCCACAACCCCTCCCGGGAGAGCAGAATTAGCATCAAACTTCAAACAGCACCAGGCCCCCCACACAACACTTCCTGTTCCTAAAAAGAGAAGAAAGGTCTGCTACTGTGAGAAAGTTTAATTTTAATTGTATTCTCATTTGGCTGGATAGAGGCTATTCTTTTGATTATTCCCCTGGTTAGAAGGCCTTTCTAAGTTCACTCCTCATAACCGTTGGTTTTCTTGGGAAGGGTTCTTGGTGATAGCCAGTACAGCTGAGGAATTTCCCTTCAAGCATCCCTGAAGGGATCACTCACACAGCACCTTACTAAGCCTGTGCTCCAGGCTACACAGATACTCACCAAAGTTGCCAACCATCACCAACATGGTTGTCAAAACCCAGCAAATCACACATCAGTTCTGTAGCCCCGGGCAGGTATCTGTTCTCTTTGCTATATAAGAAGATATACAATGCAGGGATATTGTATAGATTTTAGTCTACACAGTACCTTTTTCCTTCCTACCTGACTTGAATTTCAGACAACAGAAAGCAGAAAGGACACTGAGGTTAGGTGGTTTTGTAAATGCTAGTCAAAACCCAATGAACAGTCCACATGGGTCACCATCCAACCAAGCCAGCTCAAGGAGAGCAGAGCAACTAAAAGGTAATAAAGCAATGGGTGTGGTCAGAACCAAAGAAGACAAATTAGGGCAGCAGAGAGGGAGGCAGTTTCCTCGGAGTGCTGGGGTCACCAGTACAAACTGCCAACATCTTTCCTAGGATCTGTGGAGGAAACCATCCACGTGCAAACACAGCATAATACATCCAACTAAATCATTCTCTCATTTTCAGGCACACCTGTACTCCCAGGAATACACTCAGACAGCACAGAATTACACTCCATGGAAAGGACACAGTAAAACTGGATCCAGAAGAAAAGAAGTCATCTAGTTCCTAGGATCTACAATCTCAAGGCTGCACAGGAGAACATACAGCTTGCATTAGCATTGACCCAGTCTTATCTTTTGCTATGTGGCAGGAATGGCTTGAAATACCTTGGGTGTTTTCTTTTACTTACATTTATAATAACTTTACATGGACAATACAACAGTATTGTAGCTTTGCAAAGGAAGAAACTGAGGCACAAGAAGGAAAAGGTACTTTAAGCCATCGGTGAGCATCTCATCTACAAGGGACGAGGCAAGTGACAGTTTACAGAAATAGCTAGGGATGGTTCTCAGGGATCAGCTTGTCGACAAATGGCCCTGAAAGTGTGGTGTGGACCACCGTCATGGGGAATTCCTATGAAATCTTATTGTCCTAAAAGAGAAAGGGCAGCATGACCACCCGGGACCACATTTTACAGCTCACTCTAGGGTGCAATGTGTGATGTTGCTTGCCGCTATTCACGACAAGATCGTAGTTCCTTCCTGACATAATTTATGGACATGCTTGAAGATATGCAGAGCTGTGGAGATGGGGCGAGCATGCCACTGGGAGTGTACTTATGCACAGAGACAGGACGATGTTCTGGAAAAGATAAAATATTTCTGCAAAGAGCTTTCCTTTCCTCTCTCTCTTTCAACCTTCAAGCTATACCATAGTTCTTTCCAGCAAGCAGGGAGCTCAAAGATGGCATTAAAGTTTTTTTTTTCTGTTACTCGTTGCTATTTTCAGGAATCAGGGAAATCTGGAAAAAAAAAAGTTCAATCTTCTAACATGACATCCTCAAATAATCTAATTTCTTACGTGGGTCTGTTAATGCTATTTTTGTTTCCCTTTTTAGTTTTGACATTTCAAAAGAGAAAAATCCTTGAAACTAGCAGACAAATGTTGAGCTACTAATAGTAAAAGCCTGGTTTTTACCTCCAATGTATTGCTCTCTTGAAAGAAGGAAGGGTTTGGTATCTGGAATCAATAAAATTGCATTTCAAAATAACCATTCAACATAATATTCACATTAATTCCATGGGCAGCACATGACCTCTAAGTCTAGTCAATAGCAAAACGTTAATTAAAGTCTGAAAATGGGATCAATTTACCTAATAGGAATGATAAATAACTGTTATAAGAGAGGCTAAAGGGAATTAAAAAATAAAATGATAAATCTAAAAGTAAGCTTATAGGAACAGATTAAAACACAGTGCCCAGGATCTGGCAAAAAACAGAGATCTTTCTTTCATTCCTTCCTTCCTTTCTTCCCTCCTTCCCTCTCTTTCTTTCTCTCTTCCTTCCTTCCTCCCTCCCTTCCTTCCTTCCTTCCTTCCTTCTTTCCTTCCTTCCTTCCTTTCTTCCTTTTTTCTTTCCTCTCTTCCTTTCTCCCTTCCCTCCCTTTTCTCATTCTTTCTTCCTCACTACATGACAATTCATCCATACATCCAACACACTTTGATCAAATCCACCCCCCTTCCCTTCTAATTCTTCTCGTACCCTACCCCGCGCCCCAACTTCTCGTACCCTACCCCGCACCCCAACTTCTCGCACCCTACCCCGCACCCCAACTTCTCGTACCCTGCCCCGCGCCCCAACTTCTCCTTCCCAGTTTCATTAGTCTCTGATTTTAAGCTCATGAGTCCACTTAGTGCCTCAGGTATGCAAGCAAGTGCAAAGCTGCCCACCAGCACATGCACAGAGAACCAGCAGCAGCAGCCAGAAGAGAACTGACTCCTTCCATCGTAGCAGCCATCACCTGCCTCAGCTCCTACCCATGAGGGGATGTTGGCCCCTCCTATACTCATCCTGGAAATAAACTTTCCATTCTAAAGTAAACAATTTCTGGATGACCAAAGCTACCAATAAGGTACTGTACATTTAAACTGGTTGACAAGGCGCATACTCAATGCACACAAATGATAATTAGGTTAGGTGATGGGCGTGTGAATCAGCACCAACTGGAAATCTTCTCAGGCTATGTACTGTATCAAGGCATTGCACTGTACACATTTGTTACATGAACTTCAATGCTTTTAAAATCATTTAGTGTGTGTGTGCATGTGTGTGTGCATGTGTGTGTGCATGTGTGTGTGCATGTGTGTGTATGAGTGTGTATGAGTGTGTGTGTGTGTGTATATATATATATATATATATATATATATATATATATATGCCTCCCGTGTGTGTGTGTGCGTGTGTGTGTGTGTGTACACGTGTCACTGTATGCATTTAGAGTTCAGAGGACAACTTGTGAGAATCAGTCTTCTCCTTCCACAGAGTGAATCCCATGAAGCAAACTCATGCACCAGGCTTGGTAGCGAGCACCTTTACCCACTCAGTCAAGTGGCTGATCCTACATATGAGTTTCTTTGTCAACTAAACCTCGACAACAACGGAGTAAAGTAAACTCAACATCAATACAAAGATAAACATCAAAGCAGATATGTGCATACTTCCTTGGATTTAAAACTGACAAAATTAGAGTCCCCAGACAAATTTCTTTAACTGCATTCTAATTTATATAAGACATTGTGGTATGGCTATGTGGCAAATAGGTTTTTAAACAACTCATTCCCTGCAAGCAGATTTGTGTGTATGTTTGTGTTTTTTTGGTTTTACATATTATATGCAAAATGAGATGAAGATCCCAGAGGAACAGCTGGAGTCTGTGAAACTGCATTGAAGGATAGAAACCAAGGTATGGTACGAATGGGGCTGAGCTAGGAAAGGTCTTGCTAAGAGTATGTGTACAGATTAGAGGATTACAGGACGCTGCGAGCCTAGCGTCAGCTAAGTCCCACAACCCATGATTACGGTCTCTATTCCTGAAAAGTAAGAGAGTTGTCCCTAGAATGCACGTTTTAAAGCTTCATGACCTCCTAAAGGAATTCATTTAATGAAGTAGCAGATTACCAAATGTATTAATTAGCTCCAGTGGCCTGAAAGAATATATTCAATTTCCAAAATAATAAGACGACTACAAAGGGTTATAAGAAATCCCATAAGATGCTCCCTGCCTGCCCCTCAATGCCATGTTCACAGGCACCATGCTCAGTCACGCCTACCACACCCAGTGCTAGCTCTGAGACACGGGGATGCTGGAATGTGTCGGCTTTTGCTTTTTTGTGTTTCTGTTTAAATCTGCAACACCTTTTCCAGTTTTTGAGAGTTTGCCTATAATCAGCGTGCTCCTAAGCGTTTCAGCCACATCCCCCAAACGGTTCCTGACCTCATGTAACTGAATGGCATTCTGGGAGCTCGGCATTTTTGTTTCCCTAGTTCCCCATTATCTGCATCGTGGCTCTGTTAGAAACATCCCAGAAATGTTCCGGTCTCTTTCGAGTTCTCTGCATTCGCTCAACGATTCATTCCCCGCGTTTTAGTCATCTGCGCCATCTTAACGGCATCTCCAAGTAACAGGGAATCAAGAGTCCTGTGGGAGCTGAAAGTGCCGGCTGAAGGGAACTGAACTGCCAAGCAACAATCCCTTCTGATTTCCTTAAGCCTTGGCGTCGATTTTACTCCACTAATAAAAACACAAGCCTGGGAGCTGGAGTCATGGCTCAGCAGATAAGAGCACTCTGTTCTTCCAGAGGGTCAGCGTTTAAATCCCAGTACCTTCATGGCAGTTCAAAACTGTCTGTAAATCCAGTTGCAGAGAATCTAACACCCTCCTCTGGCTTCCACAGGCACCAGGCACGCACATACTTTACAGGCATACATGCATAAAAAACAACCACACAGAGAGAGAGAGAGAGAGAGAGAGTTGCAAGCACATTTATCTGTCACGGGACAGGGTCAGCAAACCCACTGGCTTTACCAGACAAAATCTAAAACCTCTGAAGAAGTGTCTGGGCTACAGAAACCTTCATTTGTCCTCTTTGGATTTAAACAAAAACCTAGAGCCAATGCCATTAGAACCTACAGAAAGGCTTGCTGTAGATAGGGCCAAAGTTGAGAGTGATGAATTTGGAACTTCTGCCATCTGCCCAGAGGAATAAATTGCTCTTCTGGATATTCTGGCACCCTTGAAGACCCCTTGAGCTACAATGCTTCTCAGAGAGCACAAGGAAAGATAATCCTTCAAGTTGGCCCTGCATTCTGCCATTTTTCCCCAACTCTAGCCCTTATTTTCTTTCTGACTGAATATATCTCTACCCTAAATCACTATCAATAATTTCATTTTTAAACTACTATATCTGATTGGCCCCACAACACTTGATAAAAAAAATATTCAAGTCTGAATTTCAGTAGTAATAACAGTACTGGCCTTTACAACACTCTTTTCTCTGGAGTTCCAGAAATAGAAGTAACCCCAAGACCCCAACATGGATGTGCTGTCTGCAGTGGGAGGCAGATGTGCTGTCTGCAGTGGGAGGCAGATGTGCTGTCTGCAGTGGGAGGCAGATGTGCTGTCTGCAGTGGGAGGCAGATGTGCTGTCTGCAGTGGGAGGCATGACATGTGTCATGGCCCATGACACAGAATGAGTACCAAGCCAAAGCCCGATGTTCTGAGGCTCAGATATGAGCAGCCTTTGTTCCCTATGTTGGAGAGGCAACCCTTTTTCTTTGTGAATGCTTAGCCCTACTTCTGATTTAAGAATAGCTTATGTTATACCCCATACTTAAATCAGTCCTGTGCATAGCAACTTTACCTGTCTGGTACTTAATGGACTCATAGGGAAAACAATCCTTCTTCACATATTTTGGCACCTGAATCAGTGAGTTAATATATACTAATTAATCAAAGGACTTTGTGATTTTATTATATGTTCATTTATTCAGCATTAAAAGTGATGGCATTTTCACACTGAACTTCATGGTTTTTAACTCCCCTGTCCCACTGCCCTCCATTATTCCCCAGCACAACCCACTCACATTAGACCCCTTCCTCTTCCAAAAGTATACTTAGCTCTCAAGTCACTCCTTCCTCCCTCACACACACACACACACACACACACACACACACACACACACATACATACACACACACCACCACCACACCACAGAGTGAGTCAACACTGAAGGAAAACTTAGTATTAGTCATCATCTTTCTGTGTCCGTATTACTTCTTTGAGTCTGATCTACAGCTGCGTCCATTTGCCCGCAAGTGTCAGGATTCCATTTTTCTTCAGGACTTAAGTAAAGTGCCACGTTTTCCTTATCACCTCACCTGCTTACGGGCACCACATTCGGTTCTGGTTCTTAGCTCTTGTGGATGGCGCGGCAGTAAATATAGACCATCTTCTGCTTTACTTAGCACCATTTATCTCCAAAACAATCGTTGGCATTCAGACAATCCTTTCTTGTAGTTTTGGCCAGTCCCTCTCATCCCTCTCACACATACATACACAGCATACCCATTCAATTATCATATGTAATTTTAAACATCCACTATTGTGTGTGCCATTATTATAAACTTATTGGAGAGTGAATAAGCTGGAGCTCACACAGAGAGGACAGGTGAGTGAAATATGTGGTGGATGCTAAACTGAAAGGACCCAAGCAAGGCAGTAAGCACCTGTAAGATAGATTAGCCTAGGCAAAGTCCTTACAGGAGAAACAGGGTGCTTTTGCTAGGACTCGGGTGGAAGGCAGGGCTAATGAAGGCATCCAGGTGGGGGTGTGAGGAGGAGGCGGAGGAGGCGATGCACGAAGACCGAGCAAGCTAGTTCCTGAAGTGAGAGGGACCGTTCCAGATCCACAGACTCACCGACATGAAGCATGGTGGAGCCACAGTGCAGAGCCCTTGAACAAAAGCACAGTGAAGAGTTGGGTCCGTGGAAGCAAATGAAAGCAGGGGTGGGGGTTGGAGGGCATTTGAGATAGCTTGTTTTATCAGGAAGGTAGAAGCCATGCTGATAGAGAAACTGAGACCAAAGACCAACCAGAAGCTGGTTCTGCACAGAGATGGAATCCAAACTTCTGTCAGGGTGCTCGGAACTCTGTGAGAAAACCACACCAGAGCAGGCGGAGTGGGGAGGAGTCGGGCATGAAGTGCACGAGGGTAGGGAGAAGTTTCTGAGAAGAGGAAGCTTCTGGATAGACAAGGGCAGCAACACCGGATGTAGGAGGAGCTTGGAAAACAGGAGGAAATAACAGAGGTTCTTCTTAGAGAAGAACCAGGTACCAGAGGCAGAGCCACGTTCCTGTGCGCTCATCCCCAGGGCCTGCATTTGCTGCAGCCTTGAAAGCTAGTACTTCCTGAGCACTGGCTGCCTCCTACCATAGCTAGTTTCATACCACTAGCCAGATGGTCCTCTTAGTGTTCCGAAACACCATACGCTCGTCCCCCACCTTCATACGTCATATGCTTCAGTACCAGCTTCCTGTGGCAGAAGGAGGGTCCCCAGATCTTTAAGTTGCTGTCTCCTTCTTGTCATTCAGGTCCCTCCCCAAGGCCACCTCCCCGAGAGGTCTTTCCTGGCCACCTTATAGCTGTGTTATTTTCATTTTGTGAGGTAACTACATTTGCTTCTTGTTCTGCTTAATACCTGCTTACTGCTGTCACCCACCCCTGTAGTACAAGCTTGGTGAAACAACTTGTTTTATTCATTATAGAATCGCTAACACCTTGAGCTGAACCTAGCATATAAATACTACATCAATATTTATTGAATCATAAATTAATCAATAAATACTGGAGTATGTCAATAAGTAATGAACACATATGCACAGTGGGGAATTTTTTGCCTTCATGTAATATAGATGCCTAAATTAAAATATTGCATCATTTTTCCCCTTTCCTCCTTCTAACCCCAACCATGGACCTTCTTGCTCCCTCCTTCTCTCTGTGTGTGTGTGTGTGTGTGTGTGTGTGTGTGTGTGTGTGTGTGTGTGTGTGACTGTTCAATATATGAATGTGATTATACATATATGATTTGGGGGCTGACCATTGGGTAGCAGATAACCACTTAGGGGCTAATACCTGGGAAGGACTCTTTCTCCCTCTCTCCACGTTCCTTAGACTACATGTTGAACCTAACGATGTTTAGGCAGCCATATGTCGATGTATCATGAGTACAGCCTTCCTGTTATTTCTAAGAGATACGGTCTCACAGCAGCTTATAATCTTCCCACCCACACTCCCATGCTTCTCCCTGATCCTTAGATGTAGGAGCTGTATTGTAGGTGTAGCCATTGGGGCTGGCTACTCCACAATCACGTCTCTGCATTTTTTTTATGGATTGCTGTTTTCTGTAATGGCCTCCTTCTGTTAAAACATAAGTTTCATTGATGATAGGTAGGTTTTGGAGGTATGGGGAATTCAATTGTCCTGCTCAGTATGGCAAAAGAGTTACAGATGTCCACAGAGAAATCAGTTAATAGAGTCTGTGTCTGAGAACGGATTTCATCAGCATGGCACTGAGGGCCTCTGAAGCCAGGAGTGAGACCAAAGGTATCACCTTCTAGAAACTGGAACAATGTGGACACCAAAGATACTGAACAGAGGAGCAGATGGATACATGACAGTTACTTGCAAACACATCCAATCCTGTGAAATACTATGTAGCTTCCATTTGGATATCAGCATTGGACCATTCATCTCTTAAACACTTAGAGTGTACTACCTGGTTCAATGACTGCAAAGTAAGGGAGTGTCTGAGTTAGGGTTTTATTGCTGTGAAGAGTCACCCTGACCAAGACAACAATTACAAAGGAAAACATTTCATTGGGGCTGATTTACAGTTTCAGAAGTTCAGTCTGTTATCATGTTGGGAAGCATGGCAGCCTACAGGCAGACATGGTGCTGGAAAAGTTGCTGAGAGTTCTACATCTTGATCTGCAATCAGCAGAAGGGTACTGTGTGCCACACACACTGGGTATTGCTTGAGCACAGGAGACCTCAAACTCACCCTCACAATGACACACTTCCTCCAACAAGGCCATATCTCTTAATAGTGCCACTCCCTATGGGCCAAGCATTTAAACACATGAATCTGTGGGAGCCACACCTATTCAATATATTATGGAATTTTATTATGTAACTTCTTCCCTTTTGTGTGGTTAAATTCAGGAATCCTCAGTCAGAGTACATCACTATTCACTTTCTGTTACTTTTGGTTACTTTCTTACCCCATTCCAACCCTGAGGTTGGTCACATGGTTTCTGTCAACCAATAGCCTATACTCAGTCATGATGCATGTCACGAAAGGCCTCGCTTTAATCATGATGGCAAAACTGATGCCACGCTTCTGGTCCACACTGAGTCAGCTCTGAAGTCTAAAATGTCCACATATGGATGAGACCCACTGTCACCCAGCAGCCAGAACTAAAGCAATAGCCAATCAGAGACATAAGTAACACGTAAGTAGCAGATAGCAAATACTTCCTGGAATAAGTTGCTGGAATGTAAGGGCTATTACTATAGGAAATGTCCATTGACTCTCAGACTCCCAGAGAACACTGAATACTCTGAGATGGGAGCAAAGATGTATAGACCATATGGCAAGCCTCTCAGACTCTGTATCAACCTCCCCTGTGAGAGACAGTCCTGTGGCCTTTACTTCTTCTCCTGGTGGAATGTGACCGCAAGAAAATAAGTGAATGAAATTTTCAAGAAATTATTTTCATTATTAAATGGCATTCCACAGGAATCCACTATTCTGAACTCTGATAGAGCTCCCGTGACCTAAGCAGAGTCACTTAATGTTTGACCTCCACTCACACCTACTTCAAATGCTTTCATTTAAACATAAAGGAATATTAAGATCATATTGATGATGATAAAATAGTCAATTTTTGTTTATTTTACAATTATGTAGATTTGATAAAGCTATGAAATGTTATATCTAGAAAACAGTAAAGAAAAGAGAACTGTAATGTACTCTCCACTCTTGCTTAATTAAGACTATTGCCTCAAAAAATAGTATAAATATGTGGATTTAAAAGTTTATTGTTGCTGGCTAGCAACATACTCTTCCAATTATGTACAGTAGATATCCTAAGTGCTGTCATCTCAAAACAATGGCAAGCATATATTCATTACTATAATGATAGAAATTGAAAAAATGGTTTAAAATTACTTTGCTATGACCTACAGCTAATAATGAAAGAGAAATGACATTTTGAGAAATAACAAGGTAGTTACCATCCAACTCAATATACATGCATATAAGATAGCCTGCAGAGCATAACGATACCTAAATGAGGAAACATATACATTATCTCTAACTTACTCATAAATAAAAAGGCTTGAGAAGATTAAGAAACTTTAGTGCTTTACCTAGTTTCCCAGAAAGTCCACTCTGATTTTGAAATGATGATATTAAATATAAATTATAGTGAAGACCACTATTCAATGTTATCTTGCCTACTTTGAAATTATACCTGCTATATTATAGCCCATACCTCTAGGTTTTATAGTATATCACATTCTCCAAGGCTTGTTAAGTAGGGTAGAATATTATGTAGTGGATAAGTGATAGTCTTTAAGTGATGACCCTAGTTGAACATTCAAAATGCAGGTCTTCTCCCCTTACTACCACCATAACCCAGTGCTCCTGAAAGAAGAGGAAATACACCAGAAAATGGTTATGTACCTATATCCTTAGCCACATACTGGACATCAGTGTGTATAACCACTTTACTAATGCAACATGTAGGATGTTAGAAAAAAAACCGACAGGAAAAAAAGAATGCTTGGTGAATTTCATTGGCAGGTATTCGTTATCAATGGAGGGAAAGAAATTAGTGCTGAATTTAGCTATTCATGTTATAAGTTCTCTAGTCACCAGTAGAAGAAGAATTGACCAGACAACTCAGAAAAGCTGACCCGTTAGTGGGATGGATGGAGTTCAGAGCAGCACCAAAGCAGCAACCCAACAATCAGAGCGCAATTCCTCAACAAACCGCAGCTTGCCCAAAGGGGCAGGCCCACCACAATAACGCACTCACACTCTTGGAATTAGTCACTGAGTTGTGCTTCATCAAGATTCATACACCTGTCAATCACATGCCAGAATCTCCCACATACTCCAATGTGAAGGCTCAAGGCACTGTGATCATATCATAGGAGAGTCGGACTTTAGAGTTGGGGTAAGCTGGATTCACTAAGTCTTAAGCAGACTGTTTGAAAACTTTGCTCTTTTTTTTTCCAAACTGTAAATTAGAAAGATGCCTGGCACTTAGGAATTTGGAGATTACAATTGTGTGTGGTGCTTGTCATCTGATGTGCTGGGAAGATGTACTATCAACAGGACATTAACTCCTGGGCAGGTACACAGTGAGACATGTAACATGAAAGTGGGTAAAGGTGAATAGAATTCAAGCAAGAACAAAAGAGAGCAGGAAAGTTTTCAACAGGAAGCGACCTCAAAAGTAGACTGTTGTGTGCTAACTGCTGATAAAGAACAGCTTCCACGCCCGATGATCCAGACCAGGTGCCTCCAGAGCAGCACAGGGACTGGAGGGATGGGGAGACAAGATGGCTGCACCCTTGGTAAATCAGGTCTGATGCCCAGCCAGGGCAGCTGGCAGCAGAAGTGGTCCTTGCAGAAAATTATGCCACAAAAACTATTAATCATACTGTGTGTCTTCCATCACCACCTGACCCAATGTGCCTAACAGCATCATGGAGCCATCAACTTGGAACACCAAAGATAATATAACACAGACACACAAAAATGTTCCATGGGTCCATTATGAATAAAGGTAAGGAAGATACTCCTCAAGTTATGAGCAATCGCAAATAGATCTAGAAGAGAGGAGAAAGGACTTATTGACCAGGAGGAGAATCTAATTAGAGAAAGATATTTGAAGGAGCATTCGGAAGCAGGCAGGTGGGGATGGCAGTTTCCCTCTGAAAAGTGTTTTTACATGCTTGCCCAAGGAGTCTCAGGATGCATGTAATTTACCTGCATTTTCAAATACATTTTAGACACATTTTTTAAGTCCTTGAGTGTTTTATGCCCACACAACTAAGGACTCCTTCGTAGAAAGACATCCAGACTTTGAATCACATCAAGATTTCAAGGCCAGCTACAGAACAGACACTAAGAGCATAATAATGCAGAATCTAGTGTAAGCTTGCATCTGTGTGGTTTGGCTCGGGAGGAGAAAGTGCAGCCGAAGCTGGATCAGGGCTCCTTCAGTCACAAGTGCAGCCTCCTCCTGAATTCTTGCAGCACTGGAGGAGAGGAGAGGAGTTCTAATGAAATCCCAAGAGCCCACTCTCCCCAGAGCATGCACTGCGAACTGTGGTTGAAGAAACTTGTGTATCTGAGACTCCTCCCTGCCCCCTTCCATTTTTACAGTCTGTTTTCATTTGTCTATGCAAGATGGTGATGACTGCAGGGAAGGGGTTCACTGGGTCACTCGCCACTGGGAGGAAGTAAAACTGCACGCATACGCACATGTGCATGCATATGCATATACACACGCACTTGTTCACACATATGCACACACATACACTTGCAAACACATATGCGCACACACATGCACACACACATGAACATGCATATAAATACATACATGTGGGCGTGTGTATAGATGTATATGCATATACTCACATAAATATACATATTTATGTGTACAGTGTATACTATATCTATTAATCTACCTATACTCATGCATCAGATGCATGAATAAATGTGTGCTCATCAAATATACATTTACTTTTATATACTCATACCTGTTTATACACATGCATGAGCACATGCATATGATATATAACTTTACTTAGAACTACTCTGTACTTTTTTAGCACATCCACTCAATTTAAGCATAGCAGATGGACTCTGCACATGAGAATAAATGCATGATAAATACTCTCCCATGGCCAAAACAGCATGTTCACCGGAGGTAAGCAGAAAAAAGGCAGATTTAAATTCAGAAAGCAAGGTAACTTCAAGCACCTTGATTTCCTCCATCTCCTGATAATAGAGACATACAATCTTGTGTTGAGCAATTACCTCCCAAAAAATGACGTGCAATGTATGTGTTTATGGGTTTATCCACCCAGATACTTGATATACCAATATGGAAAAATGTAAATAGATATATATACTTATCTAGATACTTATATATCTATTTACATATATGTGCAGTTATACATATATATATATGTATATATGTAAATGAACATATATACATATATGTGTATATATGCATATGTATATATATTTACATATATATGTGAATATACATGTATGTAAATATATATACATACATAGTGTGTGTGTGTGTGTGTGTGTGTGTGTGTGTGTGTGTGTATGTGCGCGCGTGTGTAGCTAAAACATACCATGGCTAAAATTTATAATGACACAGAGTTCATTTTTCTAACATTTGGAATATTGTAAACATTTTCTGTCTCTGATCTGTGAGAAAGCACTGAATTATACAAAAGTCAAAATAGTCAGCACAGCAGCTGGTGCTTCTGGGCCCACCGTGGTCCTTCAGCATTAGAAGCTAGAGATAAGGCTCCTCTTCTGTGAAACTTAGATCCAGTTGATAAGCGGCATAAATAAGAAAACACACTACACAGGTTAAAGAATTCTACTGAATGTAGAGAGAAAAGGGGGCCTTTATAACATCACAGAAATGAGTGGGATCGGTACAATTAATCCAATTTCACAGGAAAGACTTTCAGGCAACACAAATCAGTCTTCTGTGATGGAGACGGGCTGACCTTAGGCTATTTCTTCTAAAGCACAGTTCCTTGTTTTTATTATTACTACTTAGGACACCATAGTGAAAACACCGTCCATTTAAGCTACAATCCATGGTGTCCTCAGGCCTGTGGTTCCACAATATCACAGTGAACTTGTGATAAATTGAAAGAAATTATTTTCATGTATGAAAATGTGGAAAGTAAACAAATCACAGATTAGGTCATTCGTCTACTGAGTTCCTCCATATTCTCTGCTCTGTGCCAAGATGCTGGATTTATGTCAAGAATGAGATCCCTGCCCTTGTGCAGCTGGTGTTCTCCTGAAGAAGGGAGACTAATTAAATAAAACAAAAACAAAAAACAGAAAAGAGCATTGGTTATGTAAATAACCACACAATATACAGTTGTTATGTAAGTGACCATACAATATGTACAATGGTTATGAAAATGACCATACAGTGTACAACAGTTATGTAAATGACCACACAATATACAATGGGTATGTCACATGAACATAGAAGCAAAACTGTCTAGATGAACAAAGGACACTTAACAGGAGTGAGGTGTGAGAAAGTTTAGGAGGCACAAGGGGAGATGTTCAAAGTGCATTATATAATTGTATGATAAAGTCCTTATACATGAATATAACCTGCAAAAGGGACTTTTATTTGCCTGATATAATTGTAATCTAGTGTGACGCGCCTACCTTGACCAGCAAAAAAGTCACACCACCACCGGGATCTTCTCAGTCAGCTTTATTCAGGAGCACCTTGATAGTAGATTCCCAGGACCCTGGACAGCAGCAGAGCTGCGGCTTTGATACTCTCCCAGGGAAAGGGGGGGGTGTCATAGTGGATGCGGATTGGTGCAGCAAGCTATACCTCATTTGCATGTGGCCCGTTCATTGGTGCCACAAGCCACACCCATTAGCATATTGCCTGTTCATTGGAGCCACAAGCCCCACCTCATTAGCATATTGCCCGTTCGGGAGGGGCTATTGCTTGAGGAGAGCCTGAAGAGAGAGCTGCTAGGCTCACCTCCCTGGCAGCCTGCCAGTCCCGCGCCATCTTGTAATGGGGCGGAGCTAGAGGCCTTTCCCAGAGCCGGAGGCCTTTCCCGGAGCCCAGGCGGCCTTGTTGGAGCCCGGGCAGCGCCCTGCCGGTCCTAGCTCGGGTAGCGCCAGCAGCTTCCTACAATCTAGGAAGTTTACTGCTGAATAAGCTCACTTTTTGTAGTTCTTTCTGAGCTCTGGCTGGCTGGTTCAGCTCAGCTGACTCAAATTTCTCTCCAAACTGACTGATTCATTCTGGCTTCTCTCAGCTTCTCACTGAACTGCTCTGCTTGGCTTCAAACTTAATTCTGGCAATTTGTTCTAATCTTCAGGCTCCTTCTTGATCCCTGGCTTCAACTGCCTCTGCTGACCTGCACTGAACTGCATGAACTCACAAAGGAACTCACCTCCACTGCACTGCACTCACTGCATGGACTCCCAACTGACTGACTCCTAATCTCAACTCCACACAATTGGACTAACAGAATTGACTCTCCTGCACTGCTCTTCAATAGCTTTTCTCCCGAGAGTTGCGCATATCTGATCTTTGACTCATTCTGTCAAATCTTTTTCACTTTGTGTGCCCCTCAATTAGAAGTCACTGTTCAGGATGTGTGTGTGTCTATGTTCCAGCCAGAAGGACTAAAGGTGTATGGCACATCTGCATGCCAGTCACATCACACAGGCCTGGAAGGTCTTTGGATGTGATCACAACAGCCATGATGCTGAGCTAAAATCCTTCTACAATAAATAACCCAATAAAATGAGTAGCATGCAATGAAAGTGTCATAAAATATAAATAGATTAGTACGATCAGCATAAATGAAAGCAAGAGAGGTGAGGAGATAGAAGACTGTTGTCTGTGTTATTTAACCTCTTCTTGGAGCTCAGACCTTTTAGCTTGCATGATTGAGCGAAATTTGTTTTTTCTTCTGATGCCTGGCTTATTTCACTTAGAATGAGAGTCTCCAGTACTATCTATCCACACTGCCACAGATGGAAGTATTCCATTGTTATGGCTGACAATATTTTACCATGTACATAGAACAAATTATTAGGCATTCATTGGTCGGTGGGCACTGAGGTTGAGGGTTTGCATGATGACATGACTGTAGTCAACAACAATATTAATGTATTTCAGAGCAAAGAGTCTTAACAATATAGAAATTATAAATGTTGAGGTGGTATGGATGCTGAATACCCTTATTTGAGTTTTACATATATATAATATGTGTATACATACATATACATATATATGGAATTAACACATTGTACCCCATAAATATGTATAGATACTACACACTATTTTTAAAATTAAAAAAAAAAACTAAAAATGTAAACAGATAGTTAAAGAGGCCCTCTCAAGACATAATCTTTTGAAGAATACACCGGAGATGAGAAAGGCAGCCCAGGGAGCCCGCGAAGACAGTTGTGCCAGGCTGTCAGAAAATTAAGAAGCAGAATGCTGGGAAAGGCTGGCTGTAGAGTGGTAAGTGCTTTTCCCAGTGGTTCACAGAGTTCAGAGTAAAGAGAGTGACATCCTGACTCTGGGACACGAAGGCAAAGTCTGGGAGCACAGGAGAAATGTATTCAGGGGGGAAATCACTAAAATTCACAGATTCGGAGATCTGAGATAATGAGAGTGCAGACTGCATTTCAGGACTCCAGTGAGTTTTATAGTTAATATCTAGAAAAGATGGCTCTACCTTGATAAGAAAAGGAAAATGTAATCATTGAAGACTTTGTCAAATTACTTCTGAATGTAGTAAAACACACAAAACATAAATTTACCTTTTATTCATTTTCATGTGCATGTATAGTGTACATGTGTGTATGCCTATTTCCACATGTGGTGTGCACATTGGGTGAGGTACATATTTCCACACATATGTGCTCATGAGCTTACAGAAATTGATGTCAGTAATCATCCTCAATCACGCTACCACTTCATTCAGGGAGGCACGCTTTCTCAAACAAACCCCAAGTTCACCTGTCTCCCCAGCCAGCTTGCTCTGTGGTTCCCTGTCTCTGCATTCTCAAATTGGAAATAGTGGTGAGCCTCTATGATCTCCTGACATTTATTTACAAGGTACAGGGGGTCCAAACATGTGGTTCTAAACACTTTAATCATTGAACCATCTTCTTAACTTCAGATCTTCCATTTTAACCACGTTTGGACATATTCAAACGCTTGGAGGCTTCACTGCCATCCATTTCCAGAACTTAAAGTTCAAAAGTACATTGAAAAACAAGCACCCCTTTTCTTCTTTCCATCTCACCCTGGCAACCACCAATCTCCTTGAAGTGTGTGTGTGTGTGTGTGTGCATGAACACACAGACATGTGTGCTTATGTTTATGGATACACACCCATGCCTATGCAGAAATGTAGAGGATAGAGGACAGGTTTCAGTGTACACTTTTCTACCTTGTTTGCAGCAGACTATCTTTACCACTGTGTGGCCAGGATAGCTGGAGGTTCTCCTGCCTCAGCTTCTTATCTAGGATTACATGTATTAAGCCATTACTTTTTATGAGTTCTGGGGCTCCATTCTCAGACTTGTATAGCAAGCCCTTTTTCTGAGCCCAGTCAGACTTTACTGGCCCACTGTGCCATCTTCTCAGGACAAAATTTAAATGAATAATTTCCTTTTCTTCCAGGGAATGGTAATGGTGATGAAACCTTGGGCTTTATACATACAAGGTGAAAGTCCTGTCACAGAAGTATCCTGCCAGTCCTCTGATCACTCAAAGAATACCCTCTCAGAGGAGAAGGGGGTGGAAGGTATAGACTCTGTGAGTGGGAGGATGGGATGGGGAATGTGTGGGATGTAAAACTAATTAATTAATTAATTAATTTTTAAAAATATAAAATAAAGTATATCTGCAAGCAAAGTCATATAACATTATCTTTTATATGTCTGGCTTATTTTGCTCAGCATAATATACTCAAAATCCACCTGTGTTGACATGTCAGTATTGCCTTCAGAAGGAAAGACTTTTATGATGTGTCTATGGAAAGAGTAATGGAGCCCAAGGTAAAGTCTGACTGGGCTCAGAAAGCAGAGGTGCCAGGCTCATATGCCCATACTATTAGGAGGGGGAAGGGATCTGGAAGACATGCTGATGTATTCACAGCAATTTCTTCTGAGACTCACAGTGCAAAGTAAAAACCATCCACAGAATAACTAAAGTCTCTCAGGGTCACCGACACAGAGGTGGAGCCTCATAAAAATCACACACCTCATGTCGGTGTCTCTCACCAAACACGAAGCTAACTCAGACAACAGCAAAGGTGGAAGGAACATCAACTTAGAAGCTAGGTTCCCCCAGGCTCCAGCGCAGCAGTCTGTAATTTCCAGTCTCCTGTTTTCTATTCAATCATTTTCCAAGAAAATGAAGGTTATCAAAATGATTGTTATTATCCACAACATTTGGTAACAGAAAAAGAACAGGGCTGTGTCCTGTGCTCATTGCTAGAGTTGTCAGGAGTCAGGATTTAGGCCCTTCCCTTCACTTCTTTAATACAGCCAGGAGGGGCCTACTGACAACAGCTGTCTTCCACAAAGTAGAAATCCTTAATACCCGAATGTTCAGCTTAAGAAAAAAAATTGCAGAAGCCTTTAAGAGGGAATACAATAATTTAGGAGTGGGAGAGTAGGGGGCTGGTGCTTCTCCTAATCTGTGTGCCCTGATTCTTAACTACACAGACATCTCCAGCTCATCAGAGCACCTTCGGAACCAAACTGAGAGGCACTGCTTCTCAACGAAGCGCCTGAAGAATTTTGTTAAGGACCTTATTTGGGTGCTCGAACATGGTATATTATATTTGATATCCTGTCTGTTGTGGATCACAAAAACATCGAGGTCTTCTACGTTTCTGTCTGTGTTTGTGTAATATAAACTTGTGCACGTGTGTGCATACATAAGAGAACCAGATGTCAACATCGGGTGTCTTCCTGTTTCACACTCCACCATATATATATATATATATATATATATATATATATATATATATATATATATATATATATATATATATTTAAGACAGGATCTCCTGCTGAACTCAGAGCTCACAGATCTGGCTAGACTGCCTAGCTGCTGAGCTCACAGATCTGTCTAGACTGCCTACAGGATCTCCTGCTGAAGCCAGAGCTCACAGATCTGTCTAGACTGCCTACAGGATCTCCTGCTGAAGCCAGAGCTCACAGATCTGTCTAGACTGCCTACAGGATCTCCTGCTGAAGCCAGAGCTCACAGATCTGGCTAGACTGCCTAGCCGCTGAGCTCCAGTGCACTCTGTCTCTACTGTCTCTACTTTCCCAGCAATAAGACACAAGGTACATGCCGCCATGCCTGAACTTTTCACATGGGTCCTAGGGATTGAGCTTATGTCCTTGTGTTTCTGTAGCAAGCCCTTCACAAAAGGATGATCTCCCCAGCCCAACTCTATGTCTTTACTCACAGGAGGAACTGGAGAGAAAAAGAGGAAAGTAAGAAGAGGCTTTTACAAGCTGTGCTGCCACCTGAAGCAGGTATAACATCAAATGTAGTGGTAATGAAACTAAAGTAAAATCAATACTTCTCTTCATTAACATTCTGCTTCACAAACAGAATATTACCCATGAATGTCTAATTACAGTTTTCCCTCGTGAAGTTCTATTTTGAAACCTCTGTCAGACTGAAATTGAGCCCGCTGATCACATTAGTGAGCAGAGTTATTTTAGGAATAAAGGATTCTTGTCTTAAATTATTAAGACATTGTCTTTATGGCCCAGAATAATTTAGCAACTGCTAGAATCAGTGCCTAGAAGTCAAAATGGATTTCAGGGTCCAACATTATTCCATCTGAAGGGGGCATTTAAAATAACAGTTTCAGAATGAGTGAATTCACAGGAAGAGTTGTTCATTTGAAGTGTCTTAGATGAACAACAGGGCCTTGTCTCAGAATGGGGAACTCAGTCAAGAGCCCTGGGCTGATGCTCTGACACCTCTGCAGCCCCCTGACTTATCAGACATCCCCACACTTCTCCAGTCAGTGGTTTCTCATCTAAGAACATCTCTTTTGACTCGTGGAGCATATAAGGAAATCTAGAATAGGAGAATGTGCTTTAATAACTGGGAATCCCAGGCCTACAATCATTACTCAGTAAAGATAACCACCTTATAAAGTCATCAAATCATCAAGTAAAAATACTATAATAGCTTACAGTTCAAAAACAAATACGCTGGAACAAACCAGGGCGGAGGCATGGGTTATAAAAATAACCCATGAAAATAGTCTAGAAAAATAGCCTTAACAGGATTGAGGTTCTAGCCAGCTCTAGCCATTCTAAGGCTGAGGAACCCTCAAGGAGAGTTAAAGTTGAATAGTTTGAGAAGCAAGCAGAGTAACCAAGGAGCTCTACAGTGGGTCCAATCTCCCCTTCCTAGGATTCACCTTGTAAGTATGGCAGCTCTACCAGCAGCTAGCTGGGTAGAGGCAGAGGAAAGCCAGTGAACCCCGAAAGCTGTCAGTGAACCCCAAAAGCTTCTAGTTATTGAGCTCAAATGAGGCAAAAAAAAATCTTTCTTGCCTAGGGAAAATATGTAGAAAAGTTTTTCCAGTCATTGCTAAGTCTGATAATTGTGCTTGACATTTCAGGAGCATGACTCAATAGCTGAAACATGACAACGGAAACAACCTGCAGTAGGAAATATTTAAATGAGCATACATTCAAAGTCCAACTGCTCCTTTTGTGTGGAAATACACCTCCAAAGTTTCCCACAGCTGTGAGTTTTTAAAAGTTCTAGGATACACCATGAATTCTGAGCAGGAACCATCTTTCTAATCTAGGACCAAATATTATGGAAAGTGAAATTGTCACATTCAATTATGTTGAGTAATTTATGGAATGAGATAACGAAGCATTTCTCTACTACATGCAGAGTAACAGTTTAACAGCCCAAATTCAGCCAGCCAGCCCTGAATAAATAATAAATGCAAACAAAAACATAATGTTTGTGTTATTACTTTAAGGTGGATGCTATTTTATAAAATTATTTGCTAAGACAATGCTCCATTGCCCCTCCACAACACCTGACTAATGTAGTCATTCATCCCTATACCTGTTTATAAAATATCTCTACGGGGTGGGGGAGGGGGAAAAGGTGAGTTACTTTATACAACTGTCTTTGGCTCAAATATTGGACTCACCAATCTATAGCTACAAAATAATAAAGCCTGAGCTTTAAGCTGCTGGGAAATAAATGCTGAAGGGACTTGTCTCACTCAACCACTTCAACAACTAAGATATTCCATATCCAGGACTCGGCTTGGAGCCAATCGTATCCAGGTACTTAATCATTCTTATTGTTTTCATGTCAAATATTCACTATAAACCATCTTGTTTTCAGGATACTATTGTTATCATTAAGAACAGCCAACGTTTTTAATAAATTTTCATTCACCCTCTATTGTTTCTTGTGCTGTCTTTCTAGCAGGAATCCATAACATTTAATGAATCAATCTATTAATTTTCAAATGCACAAACAGCAAAACTTTGGTAATCAAGACAGAAGACGTCTAATAATTCTTCGGATTTGAGAAGAGGCACACATAGTTTCTGCCATCCTCACAGGAAAAGCTGAAAAATATGAAGAAATCAAGAGACAGACTGAAGGAAGCTACTTAGTGGGGGGGGGGGGCGCACAGGAAGCTGAAGTTGGATCCCTGGCATCCTCAGACAATCCCAAGTCGGCAGTGCACACCAATAACCCAGCCCTGGGGCAACACAAGGACAGGTGGATTATGGGGCCTTCCTGGCTAGCAGGTCTATACAAAATGGTAAGTTACAGGTTCAATGAAAGACCTTCTATCAAAACAATAGTAATGAGTAAATAATAATAGTAATATAGCAATAGCAAGTATAGAACTGCCACAAGTGTACTGTGTTTGCACAGTACACACACACACACACACACACACACACACTGAAAAGAAAAATAAAGGCTGCCATCATCTTCAAATAAAGGAATATTGTTAGTTTGTTTCTATGTCTGTCTCTCTGCTTATCTGTGTATTCAGAAAGTTAAAAAATTTAAAAAGCCAAGAAATATATAATATATAACACATAAACAAAGATTGAGAAGGTTGAAAAGTAAAACATAATATACGATTCAAATGCAATAATCTAATGCAAGAGACAGACACATAACTCTAATTCAAGGGAAGCACTGTTGAGTATTAGTGCGGAGATTCAAAGTAATAGTGACTTAATAGTCACTAAGAGTCTGACTTAGTAGTCATTCCCGTACATTAATTCAAGAAGAGGCTGTGGATGATACCTGCAACAAGGGTGATGCCTGCCTATGTGCCACATATACACATTGAAGCCCAAACCCAGGGCATTGTGCTCAGTGAGCTAAATCTTTAACCTCTTGTAATTTTGTCTCTCATTATATACAACATTTTTAACACACTGTAACATGTATTAGCTCAGGTCTGCAAAACTGTAGCACTCTAGAGGCTGAGATAGAGGAATTATCAAGAATTCAAGGACAGCCTGTATCCCATCAAACAAACAAAACAAAAAATAAAAACCCCAAACCAAGCACATTAAAAGTACTCTTCATGCTATGGATGTAGGAACCATACCTTCTAGGTCCTCACCATGCACAGGTAACACAAATCACAGAGTCTGTAGATTGCAAATATGGAGTGTGTGTAAATGACTAGCAAAAAAAAAAAAAAAAGAAAAAAGAAAAGAAAGAGGACCAAACGATATGTCCAAGGCATAATGGCACCACTAGGACCTTCAATGCAAAGTAGACGCATTGGTACTATTTGGGACAATGGAGAGGATGGGGAATTTGGTCACTGATTGGTCAGTGTGCTGCTGTTTTCACAGAGCACGGAGGTAACAATAACCTTCAGATATATGTCATCACGCCGCTAGCATTAACAGGACGTGCTCTAGTAAAAACACAGTCTCACCTTCTTTCATGAACGTCCTTTACCCAGAACACACACTCATACTCAAATCTTCCCACCTACCTGTGTTTAATCTAATCATTTTTACCTTGTTCTTGTTTGTTGGGTCTACTTTCTCATGTCTCAATCTATACATACATATCTCTACTTGAGAGCTGGAAAGATAGCTCTATGATTAAGAATATCTGCTGCTCTTCCCAAAGACCAAATTCATTTCCTAACACCCACATCTCACAACTACCTGTTATCCCAACTCCAAGGGATCTGGCCTCTGCAAGTACCTACACAGACAGGTGCACACACACACACACACACACAGGGGGGATGGAGGGGAGAGAGACTTACATGCACAGGCACATTAAAAAATAAAAGAGTGACTTAATAAGAGAATCCTCTATTTGGAGTTCTTTATATAAATTGCCTATGTAAGTATATTAGAGTCTCCATCCAGTTCATTTTTATGAAACTTCTTACTGCTTCCAGCAAAAGACCTTAATGTAAGATCTCCATTTTTAAGCATTTATACAAATACTGCTATAATTCAGCTTTTTTAAAATATCATTTTTATATATAAAACCTTGTCAATAACTTCTAGTAGACAACATAAAAGTTCATGCTAACTTCATCAGGAATATTCTCATCAAGTAGAAGGGTCCCACCACCATGGGATAGTTCCAAACTTCCTCACTGCCTACACTATACCTATAAAAGTATCCAGAAAAAAATCAAGGCCAATGTTATTGTGTAAGGTGATGATGATGGGAAACAAAAAATATGACTCCAAATAAAGAGTTTTCATAGATAGATCCATGGATGGTAACCTGGAAAAATTACTGAAGGTCTTCTCTAAGAGCATTCCCCACTTCCCTAGTGAGGTACAACCAAGATATGTACCCCAAGAGGAGGCAAGAGGGCTGTTGTGAAGACAATTTATTGGGGTGCATTAAAGATCCAGAGCAAAGCGGCTGCACTACAGGGGAAGTCCCCCCCCCTTTTGATATTTCAACAGGCGGTGGAGGTGCTTAACCTTCTCAGGGGGGATGATATGTCTGAACATTCACACAGCAACACAGAGCTCAGAGGTTGCCCTCACCACAGAGAAGAGACTTACAGGCCCAAATGCTTCACTGAATCTGTCCTGGCTACCTACTTTAAACCTAACTAATTTTAAATCCTTTATTCTACCTAGAGTCACCAAAATTATAATTATATTTAAAGATAGAAAGGGTGAGCACTACTTCTAGAGAGGCAATTCTCAGTTCCAAAGTACCCATCACGGCCAGTATCATACCCTGAATTCCCCAACCTATTTCCTTCACCCAGGTAATTGTTCTGAAATTCCCACGAGACTATTACCCACAACCTGGGCTTTGTAACAACTGCAATACCTAAGTCAAAGCTTCACTCACAAATCCTTGCTTTATCACTCAACAGTCCTCCTTTTGTCAAAGTTTTTCAAGTACATGATCCTTACTCTTAACATGAAAATGGGGGAAAAAAACACCAAATTAATTAATTAATTAGTTAATTAGAAGCATGGATAATGGGAGGGAATTAAAAACCAACTTCAAAAGAAGGGGAAGTATTTGGTACCCACAGAACCAAGAGAGCACTACACCCACTTAAAAGACTAGAAATGTGGCTCTCTGCTCCTCCCTGTTCCAGAGACAGCCGCATCTTCTTGTGCAGTGCCAGCCTCATCCCGTAGACAAAATGGTGAAGGTTGGTGTGAACGGATTTGGCCGTATTGGGCGCTTGGTCACCAGGGCTGCCTTTTGCTCTCCACATGGCAAAGTGGAGATTTTTGCCATCAATGACCCCTTCATTGACCTCAACTACATGGTCTACATGTTCCAGTATGACTCCACCCACGTCAAATTCAACGATACAGTCAAGGCTGAGAATGGGAAACTTGTCATCAACGGGAAGCCCATCACCATCTTCCAGGAGCAAGACCCCGCTAACATCAAATGGGGTGATGCCGGTGCTGAGTATGTCGTGGAGTCTACTGGTGTCTTCACCACCATGGAGAAGGCCAGGGCCCACTTGAAGGGTGGAGCCAAAAGGGACATCATCTCTACCCCTTCTGCCGATGCCCCCATGTTTGTGATGGGTGTGAAACACAAGAAATATGACAACTCACTGAAGATTGTCAGCAACACATCCTGCACCACCAACTGCTTAGCCCCCCTGGCCAAGGTCATCCATGACAACTTTGGCATTGTGGAAGGGCTCATGACCACAGTCCATGCCATCACTGCCACTCAGAAGACTGTGGATGGCCCCTCTGGAAAGCTGTGGCGTGATGGCTGTGGGGCAGCTCAGAACATCATCCCTGCATCCACGGGTGCTGCCAAGGCTGTGGGCAAGGTCATCCCAGAGCTGAACGGGAAGCTCACTGGCATGGCCTTCCGTGTTCCTACCCCCAATGTGTCCGTCGTGGATCTGATGTGCCATCTGGAGAAACCTGCCAAGTACGATGACATCAAGAAAGTGGTGAAGCAGGCATCCGAGGGCCCACTGAAGGGCATCCTGGGTTCCACTGAGGACCAGGTTGTCTCCTGCGACTTCAACAGCAACTCCCACTCCTCCACCTTCGATGCTGGGGCTGGCATTGCTCTCAATGACAACTTTGTGAAGCTCATTTCCTGGTATGACAATGAATACGGCTACAGCAACATGGTGGACCTCATGGCCTACATGGCCTCCAAGGAGTAAGAAGCCCTGGACCACCCACCCCAGCAAGGACACTGAGAGAGAGAGAGAGAGAGAGAGAGAGAGAGAGAGAGAGAGGGGCCCTCAGTTGCTGAGGAGTCCCTATCCCAACTCTGAGCATCTCCCTCACAATTTCCACCCCAGAATAACAGGAGGGGCCTAGGGAGCCCTCCCTACGCTTCAATACCATCAATAAAGTTCTCTGCACCCACCCACAAAAAAAAAGAAAAGAAAAGAAAAGAAAAAAGACTAGAAATGTGAGATTAAATAATTAAAGTGCAAACTTGCTGGGCGTGGTGGCGCACGCCTTTAATCCCAGCACTTGGGAGGCAAAGGCAGGCGGATTTCTGAGTTCGAGGCCAGCCTGGTCTACAAAGTGAGTTCCAGGACAGCCAGGGCACACAGAGAAACCATGTCTCGAAAAACCAAAAAAATAAAATAAAGTGCAAACTTTTAGCCTACTAGAAGGGATAAAAGTCTCAGATCCTGTAATTCAAGGGAATGAGAACAAAATCATAGTATTTTAATATATGAAAAAGAGGAGAAAACCTGTTTCAAAATAAGAGAATCTGACAGTATCATACGACTTATAAACTGGCATCAGCTGATATGGGTGGTGTACAGATCTTTGAAAATTAGTTGAAGGCATTATATTTTTACCCACCCAAACCTTAGATTTCAACTTCATACTAATACAATAGCAAAATAAAGATACTGAAATAGAGAGACAGGCCAGTGTCTTTTAAAACAATTACACAAAGCATTACCCCAAATATGGAGTATAAGGATCCAAGAAACTAACTCGGCAGCCATAAAAAAACATTCCAGGAGAGCAGGTGTGCAGACCCAAAAATAATGTTCCCAAGATGAGAATAGATTCCATTGCATAAAGCTGTATTTTTAACAGGATGAAGTGGTGAAGAAGGGATATATCTTTTGCATCAACAAGCATCAAGTCAATTATTAGAAACTCTAGGAAAAGTAGAAAATATATTTAATGTATGAAAGCCAAGGTTTAAATTCCAAGTGAACTAATACTGAAATTTTAGGAGGAGACAGGAGAAAGACAGGAGGGAAGAGAGAGAGAATGAAGGAAGGGGAGACAGAGAAACAGAGAAGTGAGGACGGAGAGAGGGAGGGGAGTTACAGGATTCCTGATTGCCATTTGAGAAGCTGCTCCATTCTGTGTATACCTTTCTCAAGGATTAAGTGCCAGAGTTGATTCCACACTAAATAACAGTTCCTTGATCATAATATTGTACGTGTTTATTGGTTTTCAGCTTTTGACTATTTAAATTCAGCTTAGAGGATAATTTAAATATTTCAATTCTGATAATATATAAGTAATTGGGCCAAATGTGGGAACACAAAATCAATTTATAATAAGGTTAAAAACCCCAACTGAAGATCCAAAAATAGTAATCTATATAGAAGTCTGGAGAATCGAAGATAAGATATGAGCAATAATTTCCTAAGAGTCAGTACAAATTATCTGAGATTATCAGGGTGATGTATTTACATAGGCATGCAATGTTATGGAAATATAAACACTACTATTAGGGAAGTGATTATACCGGCAGTTAGGCTGGAGTTTCTGAAGCAGGGTGTTTTTCATGTAATACCATTGTAGTAGTCTGAATAACATTGGCCCCAGGATGGCTCAAAAAAGTGTGGCCTTGTTGGAGGAGGTGCGGCCCTAGAGGAAGGCTTTGAGGTATCAAAAGCCAACACCATCCCCAGCATCTACCCACCCCACCCTGCCTAACCCTCCTCCCATGGAATTGTCTCAGATGGATGTTAGGGAGTATGCCATGGGCTGGCTCAGTTGGAGTCCCTCAACCCGTGGGAGAAATCAGAGTTCCAGTACTCAGGTGGGCAAGGAGTCGGTGAGTGACAGACACAAACAGAAGAGAGTGTTGGATCTGAATGTAATTTCTCAAAGTGAGCATCAGACTTATATTACAGAAGAAAACAAGAAAATTAGGTGATACATTAGCCAAGGTATACCAAGGTTATCTGATGCATAATGACTCTTTTACACAAAACAGAGAAATGCATACATAAAAGTTAACAGGAACCAGGAAGTGTTTACAACTAAGATAAGATCAGCCTTATCTAAAGTCAGCTATTCTTAGGAGCCAGGTGAGAGAGCTATATGCCCAGGTGCAATTCTAGTCTATTGTATAACCCACCACCAGGAGTTCCTTAGTAAACACCTAATTATGCTATTCCCCTGGGCCTAGGGAGAAACATGTACCAGGGGAGTTTCCATTCTACAAACCTTTTCATGAATAATATAATACTCTAGTTCCTCCTTAAACCACAACCTACCTTCTTTCTACTATTATGTAATATGGTCTGCCATACATGACTGTAATGAGAATTCTAAGTTTACTTTGTTGAATTAGCCATGAGATTTCTAGCACTTATCCAGTAAATTGCAATGCCTGATTTCTTTCACCATAAACACTGGAGGCATTTCGTCTGAATGAGTAGCATTCTTATGAAATTCTAAGCCCAAGGTTGGCTCAATAATTGCCTAGGATATTGGGACACCAGTGTAGGCCAGGAAGCAGTGTTCAATCGAATTTAGCTATTTGTCAAATCATTCCTTGGGGGGGGGGGCACCTATAATAAAACAATACTGAAAGAAAGCACGCTAAACACTTCAGCGACTCTCACAAGGACATATCTGGACCACATCTGTATAATGGGATGCCAAAGACTCCAAGAGACCAGTTTCCGTGAAACTTTTTACCTCAAGACTTCGGCCAAGCTTTTGGACTTGTCACACAGACTCCACTGGAGTGGATGTGGCAGGAGTAAGCCTCTATGTCTACTGGCTTGCAGCCATTGTGCCTGCACTGAGGGCCATAGACTCATTCACTGAAACCATACACTCCAATAAAGTTCTTCTTCCGAAAGTTTCCTGGGTCACAGTGTCTCTTCACAAAGATAGAAAAGTAACCAAGACGTGTATACTCAGAAATGTTCATGACATTATCTTAAGTAAAAACAATATAAAGGCAACTGACAAAGAGTGAGCCGCTGTCTGCATCAACCTCTCTCCCGGGGCACTAAGGACTGAGAACTACTCCTACCTACTGAAACCTTCCCAGAGTAGTGATAACATGGACCAATTTACTTTAATTCCTATACTGCAGTGTGACCTAGAGCTAGCACATTCTCTCTGCACTTGCTCAGGTCACTCTGGCTCTCATTTCAAGTGGTGGTGGTGGTGGTGATGATGATGATGATGATGATGATGTGAGGGGGAGGAGGGGAGGAGAAGATGACAACAAATACATTACTATTCTTTATACATGGTCTTCATGGCATGATACCATTTCTATGCTTAAGATTCACATATAAGAAATAGTTTACTTTTCTTTCATGGATAAAGAAATCAAATTGCTTAATTGGCAACGTGAACCTCAATTCATTTTTTCTTCTTTTCTATTCATTCATGAAAAATGAAAATGATCTTTTGTGAACTAAATAGATATTATAACCCTCTGTTTTACGAGAGCCACTGCCTCTTGAGCAATGTCCACTGTCTTCCTGTCTGCCTTCGGGAAGCATTTATCTGCCCACAGAAGGCAACATTTGCTTGAGAACTTCAGCAAACTCTTCATAGAATGGACTTTATCTTCTTGATAAGAACGAGTTTGATCTTTTTGTGACTCTCATATTGGAGCAAATTCATAGTAGAAACAGACACAATGAAATATCAATTCCCATACCTCTGGCAAATAAGTCAATAATTTTGTCTTTGAATTCATTCAAGATCTTTGGTTGCAACAATGTCAATGCTAGGCAGTCTTTGTCAACTGTGCTACCTGAGACAGGGGACTCTAGGGGACTCACTCCTCTCTGTGTGAGAAGAGATGTTTCCTGCACTGATGCATCATGTCAGACAGCAATGCCTAATGCAAGCTCCACCTTTCCTTTGGTCTTTGTCATAGATGCTCCTTATTACTAGTAGCTCACAACACAGGCTTCCTGTGCATGAAGCTCCACATAGTTACATGCTGCTCAAAAGAAACAGGTTCTTCAATAACTGCTTCCCACCTTAGCAAAACACACCAAACACCAAAAATCATTACTGTTGCCCTCTCTGCAATGTCCATTGTTTGCCTAACACTAAACAAAGGGAGACCAGAAGGCAGAGGATTTATT
>LR750040.1:924492-1040262 GCA_902729485.2 Mus minutoides
GCCATCATTGGGAGGAGAGGCCCCTTGGTCATACAGACTCTATATGCCCCAGAACAGGGGAATGCCAGGGCCATTACGTGGGAGGGGGTGGGTAGGGGAGCAGGGCGGGGACGCGGGAGGGTAAGGGAAAATTTCTGGATAACATGTGAAATGTAAATGAAGAAAATATCTAATAAAGAGAGGAAAGAAAAAAAAAGCTATAGCTAACATTTATCATATAAATTCAAGTATAGCTATGTTTAAATACTACTGAGATCTCTTAAGTAAGAAGAAACGAACAAAGTGTGCTGCGGGTTAACGGGATCAATTCATGCCTGGTTCTCAGGCAAGTACTCCAAGCTACACGGGGAACCCACAGAACTCACGTGGCTCTCAGTGCCTGAATAGAGCAGAAGAGAATTCCCTGAACAAAACCGCCTCCTAACCAGAACAGGGTCACTAGCACCAAGCAGCTCACAGTTTCAACAAGAGATTTTATCACATGTATTTTGAAATTGCTATGCTTTGAAGTGTTGGCTTTGGCAATGTATAAGAAAGACAAGCTTTGTCTCTGTAACTCCTTCTATGGGTATTTTGTTCCCAATTCTAAGAAGGGGCTAAGCTGAGACGAAAGGATGGACCATCCAGAAACTGCCCCACCTGGAGATACATCCCATAATAAGCCACCAAATGCAGACACTATTGCATACGCCAGCAAGATTTTGCTGAAAAGACCCTGATATAGCTGACTCTTGTGAGGCTATGCCAGTACCTGGAAAACACAGAAGAGGATGCTCACAGTCAGCTATTGAATGGAACACAGGGCCCCCAGGGCTAGAGAAAGTACCCAAGGAGCTGAAGGGGTCTGCAACCCTATAGGTGGAACAACAATACTAACTAACCAGTACCCCCAGAGCTCATGTCTCTAGTTGCATATGTAGCAGAAGATGACCTAGTTGGCCATCATTGGGAAGAGAGGCCCCTTGGTCATGCAAACTTTATATGCTCCAGTACAGGGGAACACCAGGGCCAAGAAGTGGGAATGCCTGGGTAGGGGAGCAGGAGGAGGGGGTATAGGGAACTTTCGGGATAGCATTTAAAATGTAAATGAATAAAAAACTTGAAAAAACTTAAAGAAGGAAGGAAGGAAGGAAGGAAGGAAAGAAAGAAAGAAAGAAAGAAAGAAAGAAAGAAAGAAAGAAAGAAAGAAAGAAAGACAAGCATATCAGGAATATGAAAACAGAGCAGAAAATGAACAAGGAGGCTCCTGACTTGAGCAGAAAATGAGCAAGGAGGCTCATTTTCTTGATTTCAAGGCTAGTGAAGTTCTCTCTGAAGGCACATATTCCATTAGTAAGAAGCCACTATCATCCATGAATTAAATGATTTCTTTTCTTTGGACCTATATGTATTGATTTTTCAAAGGCCTTATTCTTTAGGACATAACTATTTTTCATTGGTGTGATGCAGGTAACATTTCCATGACATTGGTTGCAGGCTACCTCTCTTTCCAAAGTTCCAAAATACTAAAGTAACTATTCATTAAGTTGACATCTGAGCACTTCTTGTAATATCTGGTGCTAAAACCGTTATTTTGATGTCTCTACTAAAACCATGGTGTTTCTTCATAAAAAAAAGGTACTCCATTAATCAATAACTGAATGTACTTCAAGTCCTCCCTACCATCCTTATCTGAGATTAAATCTTTCATTTTTAAAAATAATTTCAATACAAACTCAGAGGCCTGTGTGTGTTCTACAGGATGAACCACTTAATGAATCCTTTCTACCCTGGAGATTGATAGCTCCCCACCACCTTCCTGTGCTACATCAAGGTGTCCTTTGCTGTCACCTGCTGATCAGTCATTTAAACCTGCATCTCCACCTCTTGCTGCCCCTATTGGGCATGCAGCTAAAGGGGCTCTCTGCTCCCCCATCCTCCATCTCCTCCTGTGCCGCTCAGAGTCCCTCTGACTGTTCCACTGGGGCTTTTTATCAATCTGAGTCCTAAGGCTTTCCTTACTTCGGCAGCTTTTCTCCAGTCCTAGCATTTAAAAACAATTAACTTTCCCACCATATTTAAGCTTCAGGGAGATGTGCAAACTTAAGAAAATTCCTTGGCTGCCTCACTGCCCCTGCAGGAAGTGCTTGCTATCGGGATCACATGAAGTGACTTTATTTTTAGGCAAGGGGAAGAAAATGTAAGTAGGCTGAACCACAGATAGCAAGATGCTCTTCTCCACCGAAAGTGTCTGCTGCTCCCCCCCCCCCCCCCCCCCCGCAGAGAAGCAGCAGCCCAGGTTCAACCCTAGCACCACCACTTAGCAACTGTGCCTCCTGAAGGGGACACAGAATTTTCCAAGATTCTCAGTGTCTTTGCCTATGAGATGGTGACGATTCCTTCTTCATCTGGAGATGCAATTGAGGGTCCGTGATCAGCCGTTCGGGTACAGCAGGCAGGTTGCATCCATTAACTGCTAACCAATTAAACACCTAATTTATTAGAATTATTATGTGATGATCCCAGAATAAAGCAAGTGAAAACACCTCAAAATGTAAATCAAGTAGTTTTAGTTTTATTGTAAGAAAATTCTGATTCTGCTTCGTAGCTATCTTCCCAGTCTTCAACAACGGGCAATGATTTCAAACCAATGAATGTGCTAAATAAGCAGAACAGGTGTGTTTGGAGAACCCCGCCCTCTAAGCCCTGTCTGGACGAACATGCCCTCACTTGTTCTAGGAAGAGCAGCGGCAGACAGGTAGGGGATTAAAAACACCCTGCTGAGGGCTCAAGGCAGAAGCTGAATTACATGCTTCACCATCTGTAATTCCAAGTCATTGGGCAATTCTATTATTTCTTGTCATTCTACCAAGACAACTACTAAACAGCTTTTCTACTGTTCTGTTATTTAAATCAACGACTGCAGTTTGCACAGGGAAGTGCGGTTTGTCTCATTTTAAAGTAGAATAGAAGAAAAACGCTAAAATGGGCATCACATTCCCAGGTGGATTTGGTCTGGAAAGCATGGGCCGAGCTCAGCTGGTTAACTCAGGTTCCCTGCCAGCCTGAAACTGTGATTCCAGGCCAGGCTGCAAGCCTCCTCAGCACTCCATACAACAGCAAGTCACAAACAGGCAAGTGAGACTCGGTGGCTATTCAGAAGTGTTTTACTTCCACCAAGGCCACGCGGCTTCCCATGACAGCTATCTCTGTGACAGAGTTCCAGCTGGAGCGCAATGTTAAAGAAACATGCATATGTATGCTGGATTCACGGGCTCGCCGTACAGTTTCTGGTGAGACGGTGATTTGGAGCAAGTGTTGTGGCTGAGGACATGGTTCAGTGGGTAGACTGCTAAGCAAACAAGACGGACTGAATTCACATCCTTAAATGCACACAACACTTGCACACATTGGCAAGTGCACACAAAACTTTGCACATAGCAGCGAGTGCACACAAACACTTGGGCATAGCCCCGAGTGCACACAATCCCAAACCCTGGGGCAGCTGGATGCTCACTAGCACTCACTATCCAGGCCATCGTGCAAGGCTGGTGAACCCTAGTCCAGGATACTCTGTCTTAATTTAAAAATAAAATTGTAGAGAGAGATAAAGATGCCAGACATCAAACTATAGCTTCCACATGTGCAGCATCCTCACAGATACATGCACCATATAGACAGACAGACAGATAGAGATATAGAGATAGATAGATAGGTAGATAGATAGATAGATAGATAGATAGTATAGAGAGAGAGGAAAAAAATGTTGAAGAATGTGACTTTGTATTCCAGAAAATCTCAGGGAAGAAAACCCTTGTACTAATGATATGATTCTCTGTATTAATAATGCCATTTCCTTTCAGGGCCACAGTAATTACCCAAAATGCCACCTGCTTTAGCCATCTTTACTTCTAGACAGCACACACATTTCCTCTCTGCCTGCCCGACGAGGTCTTCATTAGAGCCATCACAGACCCAAAATAAATAAAGGCTAGCTCTCACAGCCTAGAGGCCCAGATTATTTTAATATTCCAAGAGTAACCAAGGCAACTAGAGCTTCAGAAACTCAATATTACTGCCAATAAAACTTTTTGATTTGTTCAATTTCGTATGACAGTTATTCTTTAAAACTGAAAATAAATGGTGGTAACTTCTAATGACAATTGGAAAAATGTTAGTATTAACTTTCAGCTTTATAATCTAAGTCCACATCAGTAAATCACCATTAAAAACTTTATGTACACACACACACACACACATACACACACAGAGTTTATTTATATACTAGAGATATCACATCTTTGGGCTTGTATTTATAAATAGGCCCAAAGAAATTTTCATGGAAATGTTAACGATTTCCATAAAAATTTCTCACATATTGCATGACACTTGCATATAACGTTTTAATTAATTACCTATTCACAAAACACTTGGGTACTTGCACATTTCAGCATGATTAATGCAGCATTAGTATGAGGACACAGTAAAGACTGTCTCATAAACCTCTCTTCAAGATGGTGCACACTTACGGAGCACCACAGCTCAGTCAATGACCCAGCGGCCTGGCAGATAATGCTCCAATCTGTTCTGCACAAGATTCGGCCTCTTCCGGCACTGTTTGATTTAGGCCAGATGAGTCACATGGGAGATCCTCGGGCTATCAGGAAAGCTGGAGCCAGAGCATGTGGCACTTTGCAGCTCCCAGAAGCCAATTCAAAAATAGACTTGTGTGTGTCCTTCCTTCCTCCCGAGCAAATGCTGGGATTGCAACTGCCGAGGAGAACTAATGGGAAGGCAGGGAAGAAGCAGATTCAGAGGCTGCCTTTAATAACTGCTAGGGGTGAACCATGTGCCAGGGCAGTGTACTCTTCAAACGCTACCTGGAGATGTCTGCTCCAAAAGCACCTGAAGGCATGCAAAAGGAATTACAGATGAGAAGCCAGGGACTCAGAGCAGCAAGTAGCAGGGGTCTGGGCCCCACACTTACAGCTTCAAGGATGGACAACTGCTCCTCCCTTTAAGGAAACAAGCTGGAAAGTCTATAATATCCCTGAGCAGTTTTTATATTTCTAACTGATCAGCGCAAGAGATTCCCAAAGGCTCTTCTCCCTCTAAATTTGTATAAAGACCTAATGAGAAACTGACCAGATATGGCTGAAACTCAAAAGCATCTGCTATACTGTTCCAGTGTACCGAGGAGTCCCAGACAGAAACAAAACACATAAAGGTCCAGCTGATTGTGCCCTCAAAGGGCACCATAGAAGACACGGCAAGGAGAAGAATATAGGACTGCAAGAACCTCCATAAGCACTCTATAGGCCTGACACCATGTGGTGGACATTAGAGGTTTGATATCCTTGCATGTTTTATTGTTCTGTGTTTGCCCCTTAGGTTGAGTGGATAGTGGTTATCTCTAGTTATGTTCAGTCTTGATGGAACTCACCATGTCACCTCCCATCACAGAAACCTAAATTAGAGCTATCCCTCCACACTACCGAGGGGTAAAGACAAACGTATCTATATGTGTAATAACAGACTCATCTATATGTGTCTCCAGCCAAGTGGGTCTCCCATCAGTTCTATGAGCCACAAAGGGTTTTTGAAGCATATTTCTCTGCTGAAGGCAGGGATCCATGACCTTGTGTGAAATCAAGCAAAGGACTGCCATTAGCACATGTGCACACACACACACAAACTTACCATGGAATAGACCACACATACAAACCTACAGACACAAACCTATCCTAATAACCACACCCCTGTTCAGATACACTGACCAAGATAACACTATGTGTCTTAGTCAGGGTTTCTATTCCTGCACAAAACGTCATGACCAAGAAGCAAGTTGGGGAGGAAAGGGTTTATTCAGCTTACACTTCCATACTGCTGTTCATCCCAAAAAGAAGTCAGGACTGGAACTCAAGCAGGTCAGGAAGCAGGAGCTGATGCAGAGGCCATGGAGAGATGTTCTTTACTGGCTTGCTTCCCCTGGCTTGTTCAGTTTGCTCTCTTATAGAACCCATGACTACCAGCCCAGGGATGGTCCCACCCACAATGGGCCCTCCCCCAACCCTTGATCACTAATTGAGAAAATGCCTTTCAGCTGGATCTCCTGGAGGCATTTCCTCAAGGGAGGCTCCTTTCTTTGTGATAACTCCAGCTTGTGTTAAGTTAACACAAAAACCAGCCAGTACACCCTGGTTCTTCTAATCAGGACTGATTTCAAGAAATCTTCTCCAGTCACTGGATACTTGATATACAAAGTATGTCATTGTTCATGCTACCTCTCTGCTCCTTTGAGATGTAAATCTCAGCCAGCTTCATGCTACTTTTACAACCTGGGAGTTTCTCAAGGGACTGGGGTACCTGTCTTTGAAACATAAAATCAAGGCAGACAAGATCCAGTCTTTCTGACTCTTCAGGTGGGGTGGAGCCTAACATTGGTGGGCATCTTTCAGACTACCCCTTATCTTGAAGATGTGATAAACTTTAGTGTGCCCTTCTGTGCTGACAATTAGCAAACACAGATGGTCTGGACCTTCACTCCAGCTTTTGAAGGTTCTGGTACCCTTGTGTCAGCAGGGTTCAGAACATGGTTTGGTCTCTCTCTTCCTACTACAGTGACCTTGAATCAAGTCTTCCTGCCTATTTAGCTTTTGTTCTTTGACATCACTCATTGTCCTTTACTAAGGGACACTGTGATCCTCACCTCCAGTGACACAAGGTTTGCTTCATATCCTTACCATGTTCAATGAAAAGTAAACAGTAGGACTTGCTGCTTGCAGGCAAAAAGCCAGGAATTAGCCTCTAACCTGATGGCATCTCTTCCTTCTTTCTAGGGCATCTTTCGCCATAGGATCTCTTCTGTCCATCTGGGTTCAGAAGTCGAGTCAACAAGAGTACAGTTGATGTGTTTATATAAAGATAAATATATATAAGTTCTATGGGGGTGTGGTGAGGTATGGGGGAAGAGGGTGCCTCGGTGGGCCCATGCAGAATCATCCCTTTCCCCTGAGGGACCAGCCACATGATGGTACAGTATAGAATAGAGTGTATTCGGGGCATGGGGAGGGGAGTTAAGGGGTAGTAGAGGCAGAGAAAGGCAGAGAGAGGGAGAGAGTGGAGAAGTAGAGGCCAGCCATGACCATGAGCACATGGAGAGAGGTGGAAGGGAAGGGAATGAGAAAGGGAGGAGCAAGAGCAAGAGAGAAGCAAGAGATCAAGGGAGGGAGGAGGGGGCAAACAGCACCTTTTATAGTGGGTCAGGCCTACCTGTCTGTTGGAAGGTAAATGAGGCTAGGAACATACCTAGCTGTTGCCAGGTAACTGTGGGGTGAAGTTTAGACAGAATGCTAACAGAAGTTGTGAGCTACTACAATTTGAGGATTATTGATACTGCGCAAAAATCCAGCAAGCTTGCCTCCGAACACACCCTTTCTAGCTTTATCCCTGTGCTAGAGTTAAAATCTTAAAAGTCCCACTAAGTCCCATGTATTTGAGGCATAGTTACCACCCACAGTGCTACTGGAAAATTGTAGAACCCTTAAGTTCTAATGGGAAGAAGCTATGTCCTTGGGAGTATAGACTTGAAGGAAATATTAGCTCCTACCTTCCTCTTTACTTCCTGGATGACATGAGGTAAGTAGCCTACAGCCCCAACGAGCTCTCCCTGCCGTGACGGACGTGCAACTTCACCACAGACACAAACAGCAACAGAGCTGACCAAGCATGAACCAAAACTTCCAAAACTGCGAGCCAGTAAAATCATTTGTACCTTTGCAACCAACTGTCTCAGGTATTTTGTTATAGTGGCACTAAAGGAAAGACTAATTAACACACTAAAATGTGGGATATTCAGAAGGCATCCAATTATTTCTAACATTGGCCATCATGAAAAAAGTTACTTAGACAGTCATCAGATCAATACCTGCCTAAGCATTGTAGCATGCACTCTGGGACTTTAAATAAAGTATGTGTACTACGCTAAGAAACATAAACTTTATAGAATAAGGAGTTAAACAGGACCTCTGTTCAACCCCACGAGATGTTCAAGGATGTCTTTATTCAGTTCCCCATAACATTCTGCTCATATCTCCCTTAAAAGAATTTGGGGGGAGTATATTGTGCTACATTATATTTTTTAAGTTATCATTCCAATTTTTCATTATAAGTTTAAAAGTTAGGTTCTTGTTAATAGAAGATTCAAGGTATTCAATATTTCATAAGGCAAAATGATGTATGGATCACCCTGAGCAGAGATCAGTACTATCTCATTTATGGCTTATTCTGATAAAATGGGCTCTGATCTAATGGGCTTATTGAAGAACTCCTCCACGTCCAAAAGGAAATGCATAAGACACATATTTGTGGCTCTAGCTAATGTGCCTTAAATTTTTCTTAGTCAGATAGACATGACTATGATTTTTTTTTAAAGAATTAGTTTCATAAATCTACTTCATGAGGCCAGACATACAGATACAATCAGAAAGACAGGAAATGCGTGAGTTTAAGGCAGCTTGGTTATTCGTCAAAGGAGCCCCAAACTCTAATTTCTCATCACTTTAGTGTGCAAGAGGGTTGTAACCCCAAGTCAAAGGAGCTGTATCAGCCCTAAGTATGGCTGAAAATAGGATATTATTTGGGAAAATGAGAAAATAAACTTACAAAGCAGATAGTCGGAAGAAAACACATGAGGAAGTCGAGAGCTTTGAAAGCATCATGTTTATAAAACCCTTAAAGCTATGTATGCCTGGGCATGCTTGGAAACACGGGTTGGGTGTGCGTAGCCATGCTTGGCCTGTACGTGACAAACACGTGCTGTATGCATGTAGCCACCGTCGGCACGTACGTGACAAAACAGCAGACAGGCAAGCTGATTCTCAGCAGTGCTTTTTAGGTTTGCTCAACAAGCTTGAGCATAAAGCCTTATTTGAAGTGACTTCATCAAAAGCAGGGGACAAGCACCTGCCATGCTCAAGTAGAACATCGGGGTTCATGCCCGGATCGTCTCTGAACACTGAGGACTGAGTTTCCTAGAACTCCACCGTTATGCCTTAAAATGCCAACGGTGTCATCGAGCGCTTTTCCAGTTTTGTGCCTGTTTAAGAATTTAAACTTGTGGATCACATATTTAAACTCTCTGCTAAGACCCCTGCTAGCAACCACAGTTTGGATTGAAGAGCTGTCAACACAGGCACATTCAGAACATCTGCTTGGAAGAGTTTCCCACAGCAGAATAATCTGAACGCATCATTTCATGCAATCATATTGTGATAATCATATATCCCCAGGTTCTACTGGGAAAGGTATCTTTATTAAGCTGTAGCTTACATTAAGCACTATTGTGACTATCGTTACAAATTAATCCTATGTTATTTCTTTTTGATATTTCCTGAACATATAACTACTGTTCAGCATACACCCAAGGGCATTTCTAAGGGAAATATTGTTATCGGATCTGGCTTTTTAAATTTTTCCCATCAATTTTACAACTATAATGTATAGCAATAACACTAAAATGTACTGTACTACATACCCACTGTCTGATGGGAGTGTTATATTAGTACACAGACTCAGAGATCTCCAGAAAACCAGGAGATTCTCTTCTTTTAAGAACTGATGACTCTTATGGCCCAGACTTGGTAGAAGTTTGGAGTTAGGTCAAAAATTGGATTTTGTACATGTTATTATGAGATTATTCAGCATAATACCTTACTTATATAATTTAGAAATTGCACATTTCTTTGGGGAGGGAAAATCTAGAATGACAATCATTTTCAAATCTAATGAGCAGAATTTAACAGAACATTCTACCCAGTTACTAAATAATACACATCCTTTTCAGCCCATAGAACATTCTCCAAAATTGACCAAATATTGACAACATATATATATTCAAAGTCACATCCTGCATTCCCTCTGACCATAAACAAATAAAGCTGAACATTAAAATTAGAAACTACAGAAAGCATATAATCTCAAGGAAACTACAGAAAATATACAATCTCGTGGAAACTAACCAACATACTGCCGTATCACAATGGGACCAAGGAGAAAAGTCCTTTTAAATTACTATTTATATGAAAAGCATGCTTAAGTAAACACAAAGAATAATTAACATATCAAACATAACTAAACAGCATAATCCAAATACAAACATGAGTGAGAATTGCTGAGTCCTATGAAATGTGTTGTCTTTCATTTTAAAATGTAATAAGATTTTAACGGGGCCAATCTCTTGGTACCACAGACACCTTTGACTTAGAAAACTTAAATCATGAGTGGACAGTAGTTTTACCTACTAGATTCCTCGCCCCATGTTGTATAGTGTTGGCATTACATCACGTGCTTGAGTTCTGTCACATATGGCCTCTGCCATCCATCCTGTCTCTCTCCTGAACCTCCAAAGGCATAGTCTCTGATACTGAATAACAATGTCCGCTGGGGCACTTCAGCAGCGTCGCTACATCAGGTGGATGCTTTGCCCACAGGTCTCTGTTTCTTCCTGCATCCAACAAGATTACCACTTCCCTGTCCGGGGGTCCTCCGGGGGTCCTCAAAGCTTTCCTGTTGACACTTTGTATATTCATGTTTAATCAAGTGTTTCAAAACTCTCACACATTTGACTCTTTCTTTTCTATGGGATGAGAATTCCTAATCTGAACATCTGAAACAAGAAGCCAGAAGTTGTTGAGCTTTAGGATGGCAGGGAGGTTCCATATCTCATCCTAGACATCAGGTTGCTGACACATATGTTCCATATTAAAACTACTTAAAAAGTTACACCTCAGACTATGTGCACATGACATATATAAAAATTTTTAAAAAAGAAAGTTTTTTTTAAGAGTTCAGGAAAATTCCCAAAACATCACCCTAAATGTATGCAAATATTTGCAAACAAAAATCAGAAACATTTTCTCTTGATCTTGTCTTTTCTTCTCTCACCTTGTTAGACAAAATCTGAAGCTTGTAATGAAATATCCATATTATGTACATTTTTAAAAATTTTGCCCACATCCTTCTCATTTCTCGTTGTACTGCATTTTGGGAAAGGAAACAAACAAACAAACAAACAAACAACCCTAGTTTGATATTTCAAACAGCCTGTTCAGTATTGTACTCTTTCCAGGCTGTGACATGCTTAACATATTTTTTTCTCTTCTAATATTTTTAACCTGTATTTCAAAGATCTCCAAATGGAGTCTGTGTAACTTCCCTTTCTAATTTTATAGACATTTATTTTTATTTCATCTATGTGAAAAAACAGATCGGCCTGAATGTATCCTGCATTTTCATCTTGGAGTCTTTTTCATATGAGCTTACTTTCTCCGAAGTAAATTTTGTGCGATTGGAGTAACGGTGTGTCACTTTAAGGCACTAGTCATACTCGGGTCTTCGTAACTCCTTCTTTTGTGTGAGCAAATTGTTCCTCATTCTATTAAATGTTCTGTTTAATTCCACTTGCTTTCTTCTTTCAGCAGAGATTTATATTTGTTGGTTTTATATTTTCTGCATATTTCTCTGAGGTTTGTGCTAAAGGGTAATTTTCAGAATATACTGTCTTTTTAAAGCATTTTCATACATATGCTTAGTGTATCTCAGTCATATCATCTCCGACTCACTCCTGGTGACTTGTCCTTGAGTCACCTAAGATATTTCCCATCTCCCTCCAAATTTCATGTGTTTTTTAAATAACACATGCAACTCATATGCAAATGTGTGGGTCATGCACTGCCTTTGAGCAAACTAAAAATGGCCACTCTCTCCCCAAATAAAAGGAAGTCTTCCTCTTTCAGCCGCCATCAACTGCCATTAATTCCAACTAAGTCAAGAGTCCCTCCCCAATCCATGCTGAAATCTTTAAATCTCTTGGTCTTATAAAGGTCTTATAAAGATAGCCACAAATACTGTGAGCCTCCGTATGAGGCAGCCATGTCATGTCCAGAGGTCAGCCTTCATAGGATTCCTTCATGTCCTCTAGCTGATACATTGATTCTCTCCCTAGTCTTCTATGATGTCCCCTGAGCCTTCATAGGATGGAGTTGGTTGATAGAGATTTCCAACTATAGCTGATAGCTTACAGTCACTTATTCCCAGGACTTTGAACAGTTATGAGTTTCTGTGTTATTGCCCAATTCAGTAAGATGCTTCTCTGATCAAGGTTGAGAACAGCACAAATCTATAGACATGGACATAACTAGCTAGATGGGAGCATGACAACATGACCGTTTAGCAAAACAACATCAAAGGATTTTTCCCTGGGGGCCTTCAGCATCATTAGCCATGGGTTTTGACCATGTTTCCAGTACCCGCCATGAATTTCTTTCTGTGGAGGGGGTCTCAAATCCATCTAAGAGGGTAGTTGGATACCCCATAAACCATCTTGCTACTACTATACCAGTACACACATGTTGCTTGTTAAGTCACTATTGCAGCATGCAGGGATGGGACCATTTAATATCCTTACCACTTTAACAGCTTATATATCCATTTCTAGGGCTATGAAAACTATCTAGCTTAAAGAGAGTTTTCCAATCAGTTCATGATTGATTTCTCTATGTCTTACCACTAAAGTATGTAGTGTCTTCAGCAATAGAGTCATGCCATCTACTTATAATGGGCAACAGAAAACAACAACAACAACCCAATTGCCTGTGTTGTTTATAGTTGTGTTGTCCTCTAAGACCAACAACTCGTGGAAAAGTAATCTGTGGATATCACTGACTGGGATCTTCACTTAACTACATATCTGTGAATATCACTGGGATCTTCACTTAACTACATATCTGTGAATATCACTGGGATCTTACTTAACTATATATCTGTGAATATCACTGGGATCTTACTTAACTATATATCTGTGGATATCACTGGGATCTTACTTAACTATATATCTGTGAATATCACTGGGATCTTACTTAACTATATATCTGTGAATATCACTGGGATCTTACTTAACTATATATCTGTGAATATCACTGGGATCTTACTTAACTATATATCTATGAATATCACTGGGATCTTACTTAACTATATATCTGTGAATATCACTGGGATCTTACTTAACTATATATCTGTGAATATCACTGGGATCTTACTTAACTATATATCTGTGAATATCACTGGGATCTTACTTAACTATATATCTGGGAATATCACTGGGATCTTCATTTAACTACATATCTGTGAATATCACTGGGATCTTCATTTAACTACATATCTGTGAATATCACTGGGATCTCACTTAACTATATATCTGTGAATATCACTGGGATCTTACTTAACTATATATCTGTGAATATCACTGGGATCTTACTTAACTATATATCTGTGAATATCACTGGGATCTTACTTAACTATATATCTGGGAATATCACTGGGATCTTTACTTAACTATATATCTGTGAATATCACTGGGATCTTCACTTAACTATATGTCATCTGGGAGCAGCACCCATGAGTAATAACTTTATTCAAATTCCTGTTTTAAATCATGCTTTATTTAGCCTACAAATCTCTCTTCGATAACATTCAGTTTCTCTTTAAGTTTATTCATACTCTTACCTAAAGAACACTAAAACTTTCTTAGAGTCTCCACTTCTGAGAGAGGCTGAAAATGTATGGTAAATTTCTTACGAACAATTTGTCTTTACTGGGTGCATGCAGTCCACCGTGGTGGAAAGCCCGAGGAAGCTGGTCACACTGCAGCTGCAGTCGGGAGAAAGAGACTGATGCTACTGATTAGCTCACCCTCCCTTTTCTATTCAGTCCAGCACCCTAAACTGTAGAAACGTGCTGCCCACAGTTAGGTAGGTCTTCTCATTCCAACTAACCTAACTAAATACCCCACACAGGCACGTCAGAAGGTAATCTCCTAGATAGTTCTAGATCTTATTCAATAGAAAATCAATGTTATCAATTATAGCACTTCAGTAGATCTCCTTTTCCAATGTATTATCTCTTGTGTCTTTTCATGAGCCCTAACCTCTAGGGTTCCTGGTTGCTCAGAAACTCTGTACCACTACACACTATCTGCTTTTGGAGAAGCTATTCAAGTCACTGCTGTGACCAATTGACTTGTCAGAAATTACCTAGGCAACTGCTATAGTCTTTGAAGTCTTCTAGGTTTTCTTAAAATCTCCTTTAAAAGGTCTCCATAAGGCAGAGATGGAACAATCATGAGTTTAAAATCCTGATCTAAACTACTCAAATATTCAAACCTTTTTGACAATAGCCATGATGTACATGTGGAAAATTCCATGCTATGTGCCTAACTGCATACAGCCAAAATACAGATGGACCAAAATATTGTATAAAATTGACTTTAGGGCAGTGGTTCTCAACCTGTGGGTCACAATACCCTTGGGGGTCACACATCAGATATTTACATCATGATACATAACAGTAAAAAATATTATAGTTATAAAGTAGGAATAAAAATATAGGCCTGGGGGTCACTAAAACATGTGGAATCATATTTAAAAGTCACAACATTAGCAAGGTTGAGAACCACGGCTTTAGAGTATCAAAATAAAGTTTATATTAAACATAAATTAATTTTCTATTTAGACTGGAATTCCCCAATGCAAGATATCTTATTCTGTATGTGCAGGTATTCAAAATTCACACAAGAGTTTGAAACACTTCTGTTCCAGACGAGGATTGTGCGTTTCCCTCTAGCTGACATGCTAGCTCACTCTACCCCATCCGTTAGAATCCCTAGCTAGGTCGTGACATCTTGAGGACAAAGGTTACAGTGGTCTTTTCCATTTGTTTGTTTGTTTACAAATTTTAAAGAGGACCTGGCACGAGTCCCATTTTATAATAGGTACTCTATAGAATTTTTAAATAGATTCTCCTTGCTACAGTACCTAGAACTCAATTTGGTAAACATATATTCATAAAATTAAATTCAAGGAATTAAATAATTAAACTGTGGGGAAATGGAAAGAGTCACACTAGGACTCTGTTATTATGTCCTTGGAATACAGAAAACAGACATTTCTTTCTCCTGAAATTCCGAGGCTGCTAGCCTCCAGTTTTGCCCCTTCCATCTGAGAAGTCCCCAGTAGAAGTGTGGTACAGTGGGCTCTATTGAGCATCTGTAATCCTCTCCACTGTACTGCCACTCTGAGGTGTAGTCATGTATCTACCTATGCATCTGCCACCCCCACCCCCCAGATTATGTATCCTCTAGGATCTGAGAATAAATAAAAAGCATGTTGACTAAATGAATGCTTAAATACCACATGTTCTCTCATTTGTTCTCAGACTAGCCCTGAGCTTTCATGAAAGCTCCTATTCTCATTTTATAATTGGAAAACCATAATAAATGGAAGCTGAATGAATCAGGTTCTAGGAATTCAGAGAAAGAAATTTTGCAATAGAAATGAAATCTCCTATAAATTAACCCCCTCTGTAGACACTCCTTCAGAGTATGGAGTGTCTGAGGTCAGGAAGAAAGAAGGGGTAGGGTAAAACCCTTTCTGCAGAGGAAACACAAAGGTATCCCACATAAGACTGGCCTCCAGAAAACCAGAGTCACCATTCATCCCTTCTCCCAATTCAGAGAGCTACAGAGCAATACTGCTATCATAAATAGCATGGTCATGTGCACACTCGGTGCCACAGTATTGTGTTAGAATTTCTATATGCCCAGGTGTGCTGATTAATTTTATGTTAACTTTACACAAGCTAGAGTCATATGGGAAGAGAGAGCCCCAATTACAAACATGCCTCCATAAATAAACTCTTTCCTCTCTAAGTTGCTCTTGGTGTTTCATTACAGTAACAGAAACTCAAGACAACAGAGAAGCCATAGGAAGTTAAGTACCTGAGGAGACTTTTACAAACTGTGTAATCAGATTTTGTGTTTATGAATTTCCAGCATCTTCAGTATTTTTCATTAGACATGTCCTATAATATAATCAATATAGAGCTACAACAAATCTCATGTATCTATGTATATCCTACATTATTGCTATTTTTGTTTGTGTTATTACATATTTACTTAGTGCTTATACTATGTGGTAGGCAAGTTAAGACCTATGTGAGTCATCTCATTTATTCCTGAGTACTATGAGGTAAATAATATCAATGTTATATTTCTTAAATAAGAAGACCATGACTTAGACGTGAGCTAACATGCCTGTGATGCTTTGTATATTCTTGACCCAGGTAGTGGCACTATTAGAAGGTGTGGCCTTGTTGGAGTAGGTGTGTCACTGTGGGTATGGTCTTTAAGACCATCATCCTAGCTGCCTGGAAGCCAGTATTCTGCTAGCAGCCTCTAGATGAAGATGTAGAACTCTCAGCTCCTCCTGCACCATGCCTACCTGGATGCTGCCTTGTTTCCACCTTGATAATAATGGACTGAACCCCTGAACCTGTAAGCCAGCCCCAGTTAAATGTTGTCCTTTTAAGAGTTGCCTTGGTCATGGTATCTGTTCACAGCAGTAAAACCCTAAGACAATGTTCAAGGCTATACCATAAATAAGGAATGTAAATGGATTTATTCTTTGACCATTTTTGTGTCTCAGTCCTTCCTCTTCCCTTATGTATACAGTGTCCTTCAATGGTGTCCTATGGGCTGATATATTTTAGCAGCTACCATTACATGTTTGACATTATCATCAGATTAAACTACACAAAATGCTATTTTTAAACACCAAAAAATGGCAAAGCATTAAACCTAATAGACAAACTTTAGATATTAACATACTTAGGTTTTGGCTTCTTTATCAACATAGGATTTGATGTTGTGCCATGCATATAGTTAAGACTGCTAAAACTATTGTTAAAAATTGCAGCAAACCCAGTAAGATGTCAGCATAAGTTAATCCTTTTAGAAGTTTCCTAATCTCATCCCAGACAGGCTGGATACAGATAAAAAGACAATCACCCTAGGAAGATCTGAAGAGAAATTCTTCCCCTTAGAGCAGCAGTTCTCTATATTTGTGTCCTGACCCCTTTGGGTCACATATCAGATATTTATATTATGATTCATAACAGTAGTGAAATTAGTTATGAATTGGCAACAGAATAACTTATGGTTGGGATCACCCCACCATGAAGAACTGAATTAGAGGTTCACAGCATTAGGAAGGTTGAGAACCACTGCCTTAAATAACACAGGATCACTGTGGATGACTTCCTTCTACAAACCTGCAATGATCTTACCCAACAGCATCCCTAAACAAACAGCTCTGAGGAAAGAGAAGAAACTGAAGAAAATGTTATCACTGTTCTCTGACAAGAGAGCTTTGAGGCCAGGAGCAGATAGATGTATTTCTTTCTGTCTCTCTGTCTCTGTCTCTGTCTCTGTCTCTGTCTCTCTCTTCGTTGCTGATCCCCATATCTTGACTTCCTGCTGGACTTTCTGGCCTGAAGGGAAACATATTATCCTTCTTCAAGAACTAGTCTGCCCATCTGTGCCCTCCATTCGAGTTTCTGCTACCCTCTCTGGAACACGCCTTTATGAACTTTCACTTATCCCTATCCTCAAGTACTCAGCCCTACCTGGCTTGACTCTCAGAACACAAACAAGCTTAGGGGGTCTCTTATGTTGAACATAAACATACACACATATACATTCACATACATACACATATTCACAAACATACATTCACACACACATAAATACACACACTCACACATACACATACATACACACACTCACATACATACATACATACATACATACACATACTTACCCACAAATACACACACATATATACATACACACTCACATACACATATAAACACTCACATATACACACATATTCACAAACACAAATTCATACACACATACATACACACACTCACTAACACACACACATTCACACACACACATATATATTCACAAACACACATACATATACACACTTATACACAAAGACACACACATACACACATATACACACTCACACACAAAGACACACACAGACACACTCACATACACATTCATATACATACATAAACACACTCACACACACAGACACACACACAGAGACACTCACATACACACTCACACACATATACACATACTCACATACATACACTCACACACACTCACTCCCTGAAACTGTATTTCCCTGCTTCCCCCTGTCTTCCTCATGGAAGAATGACAGTGATTACTTCCTGTGCTTCCTCACCAACTGCTGACTCTGAAAAATGGCTAAGACCCTGAAAACACCCAGTTCAAACCCACAACCACCAGTAACAATAAGGTGTTACAGTCCTGCCCGCCTTTGTTTCTGCCTTTGCCTTTAATGTATCTTGGATAAGGCACTGTGTATTCCCCTGCCCATCTTCTGTGGAGCTGAAACAAGCACCTGGCCAAAGACATGGCTTATCACAGAATCAAAATATCAGCCTGGTATGATTTATATGTTATTATTAGAGGTAAGAGTTTATATCAAGACATCTTCAGTCTCTTCTAACACTGATAATTCATTATGTAAGACACCAAAATTTTTCAAGAGGTAATTAACACGATACACTTTTCCTTGCTGAGTTAAATGTTTTCACAAAATATGACCCTTTAGGGTTCTTATGCAAGGAAGGTTCCCCGCACCGAACAAATAAAACGAATTCTCTTGAGAACACCAATCAGTCTCCCGAGTCAGCCAGCTGCTTACTGCGGCTTTCTTGACTCCTACTTTAAAAGTCCAAAATGACAAATTATCTCGCAGGTGCCTGGGCGAATACTTCATTGCTCTCTGAAATGTCACTGCTGATGCCAACTGCTACTTGATTCTGCCTCATTTTAAACCAATAGAAATACGTCTTCCTGCCAGCTCGCATTCTGTTTTATAAAAAAAAAAAAAAAAAAAAAAAAAAAAAAAAAAAAAAAAAAAAAAAAAAAAAAAAGAAAGAAAGAAAGAAAGAAAGAAAGAAAGAAAGAAAGAAAGAAAAAAAGCTTTTTCTTCTTCTTTATTTTTCCCAAGATATAATTTCTTTGATGAGCTTCTTGTCACTTCTAAACCTTGAGGAATTAAAATCTCTATAATTTCATCCCACTGAGGAGCAGGAAGAAGTAGGGAAAGAACACAATAACGAATACTGAACTTGGGGAAAACAGAGCCCGAGGCACTTCCAGAGGTGCCACTTACTAAATAGCCTCAAATACCAACATGAGAAGATTGTAGGAAATGATTAAAGACCTTATTATCTGACATTAATCCCCACCAAAGACTTGCAAAGTCAATGCCATTATCCTTAGTTAATAGATTAATAATGGAGATTCAGAAAGGTTCAGCAATTGCCCCCGGGTTACCCAGATAATAAGTGGTTGGGCCTCCACCGTATGTTGGAGTGACCTCCTAGAATTTTCTGAGGAGAGGTGGACTTGCTTCAGCATGCACTGGTCAGGCGCCATTACTCCTTGGGTCAGCTGTGCCCCGTGCTGTGCCCTCTCCATACCTTTCATTGAATTAGTGAATGAGTCAGGGGCAGGTAGTAAGATTCATCAAGTTATTCTCTAATCAATTATGAATGGAGCAGTTATTACCCTCTAGGTAGGGAGCTGGTGTTCCAGAGCATCACAGAGGATCTGAGGAAGCACGCTGTCCCCTACACGGGCTGTTTTGAAAAGCAATGCCTATGCCTCCTTCTCTGTCAGCATGACTGATGTCTCCCTCAGTCCTGAAGATGTTCCCTGAGATAATCACCTGCAGCTCAATCTGCTCTTCTGAAGTTTGTGGTACAAAGTCATATTCAACCAAACTGGTCCCCTGGGTTCTCTAAAGTCATCCTTTACTACGTTACCCACATAGAGAGCCGATGCTGCTCACTCTGGATGCCCCTTAGGAATGGCTGTCCTTGCTATGCCATATTTGAGTTTAAGGGGTTCTTGGCATCCTTTTTCTGCACCGACGTATTTAATAAGAATTAGCAGGGTACAACAGTGAATCTCCTGGGCTCTGCAACCAGAGCCTGGGTTCCATGGCAGGCCTGCCTAGGCTCTCTGGGCCTCAGTATACATGTGACATGGAGATGGTGTCCTTTTGTCCCTCCAAGAATATCTATTTCTATTTAGTAGGCCTCTTCATTCTATGACTTACCTATCCAACAATATAGTGTCTGATTCCATTCCATTTATCATAGACTCCTAAATCTAACTTTCATATATTTAGACAGGAAAAATTGCAGATCAAGATAAATTAATTGTACTTATTCTTTTGGCCCAGCAAATTAGAAGTATTTGATGTATAGAAAAATCTTTTTTTTTCATTTTCTTATCAGATTTTCATTTTAAAAGACTGTCATACTTAGCCTTAAAATATTCCTTAACCTTTCTTAAGGAAAACTCGCCAGATTAGCAGGAACATGAATTTTAATTGTATAAATTATTCCAATCAAATTCTTCATTAACCTTTGACACCTTCATCTGCCCCTGGTGTTGAGTCCAGATCTAATTAATACCTGTTTAAGCATTCAGCTTTTGCCCTAGAGGCCAAAGTAAACTTGTCCACTGTGTAAGAATATATTTATTCAATAGTAATTCTCAATTTAAAAAAAAGACTTCTCTTAATCATTTATTTAAAGATTTGTGTATAGGATGGGCTGGGGAGAAGGCTCAGTAGTTAAGATCACTTACTGTTTTTGCAGAGGACCAGGGTTTGATTCCCAGCACCCACATAGTTGCTCATAACCAGTCATAAATCTAATTGCAGAAGGTTTGAAACCCTCTTCTGATTTTCATGGGAACCAGGCCTATAAAGATACCCATACAAGAATGGTCCCCACCGCACCTGCGCCGGTCTCGGGTGCAGGACCAGTGCACTCTCCCAAGTGCCGGAGGGACACTCCAAGCTATCTTGGGACCACTGCTGAGCGGAACACAACATCTGTTCCAATCCAATCGCATGGGACTCAAGAAAGCAGCTGAAAGATAGAAAAAGGAGCCAGGCATGGTGGCACACACCTTTAATCCCAGCACTCGGGAGGCAGAGGCAGACAGATTTCTGAGTTCGAGGCGAGCCTGGTCTACAAAGTGAGTTCCAGGACAGCCAAGGCTACACAGAGAAACCCTGTCTCGAAAAACCAAAGGAAAAAAAAAAGAAAAAAAGGACCAGGCCAGGGCAGCGGTGTCCTTCTGATCTGCACCTCACCAGCACTGGTCTCCAATGCAGGGGCTGTGCACTCTCGCAAGTGCCCAGCGGGACTCTCCAAGCAATCTTGGGACCACAAATGAGCAGAATACAACATCTGTTCCAATCCAATTGCGTGGGACTCGAGACAGCAGCTGGGGGAGAGACAAAGGGCCAGGCCAGGGCAGTGGGTTCCCTCTGGTCTCCACCAGTGCCAGGTCTCCTCAGGCAGACATGGCGGGAGGCAAGCATAAGAACAGAAGCAACAGAAACCAAGGGTACTTGGCATCACCAGAACCAAACTCTCACACCACATCAAGTCCTAGATACAATGTCACACCAGAAAAGCAAGACATGGATCTAAAGTCATGATGATGATGGAGGAGGACTATAAGAAGGAAATACAGGAAAACACAGATAAACAACTAGAAGCATTTAAAGAGGAAAAACTTAGAGAGTTACAGGAAAACAATACCAAACAGGTGATGGAATTGAACAAAACCATCCAGGACCTAAAAATGGAAGTAGAAACAATAAAGAAAACCCAAAAGGAGATAACCCAGGAGATAGAAACCATAGGGAAAAAATCAGGAACCATAGATATGAGCATCAGCAACAGAATACAAGAGATAGAAGAGAGAATCTCAGGCACAGAAGATTCCATAGGGAGCATAGACACGACAATCAAAGAAAATGCTAAATGCAAAAAGAACCTAAGGCAAAATATCCAGGAAATCCAGGACACAATGAGAAGACCAAACTTACAAATAATAGGAGTAGATGAGAATGAAGACTCTCAAACTAAACGGCCAGCAAATATCTTCAACAAAATCATAGAAGAAAACTTTCCATACCTAAAGAATGAGATGCCCATAAACATACAAGAAGCCTACAGAGCTCCAAATACGATGGACCAGAAAAGAAATTCCTCCCAACACATAATAATCAGAACAACAAACGCACTAAATAAAGACAGAATATTAAAAGCAGTAAGGGAAAAAGGACAAGTAATATATAAAGGCAGGCCTATTAGAATAACTCCAGACTTCTCACCAGAGATTACAAAAGCCAGAAGATCATGGACAGATATTATACAGACACTAAGAGAACACAAATGCCAGCCCAGGCCACTATACCCAGCAAAACTCTCATTTACCATAGATAGAGAAACCAAAGTATTCCATGACAAAATCAAATTCACACAATATCTTTCGACGAATCCAGCCCTTCAAAGGATAATAACAGAAAAACACCAATACAAGGACAGAAACTATGCCCTAGAAAAGGCAAGAAAGTATCATTCAACAAACCTAAAAGAAGACAGCCACAAGAACAGAATCCCAATTCTAAAAACAAAACTGACAGGAAGCAACAATTACTGTTCCTTAATATCTCTTAATATCAATGGACTCAATTCCCCAATAAAAAGACATAGACTATCAGGCTGGCTACACGAACAGGACCCAATGTTTTGCTGCTAACAGGAAACACTACTCAGGAAAAAAGACTCTACCTCAGAGTGAAAGGCTGGAAAACAATTTTCCAAGCAAACGGTCCGAAGAAAAAAGCTGGGGTAGACATTCTAATATCGAATAAAATAGACTTTCAACCCAAAATTATCAAAAAAGACAAAGGGGGAACTTCATACCCATCAAAGGTAAAATATTCCAAGAGGAACTCTCAATTCTGAATATCTATGCTCCAAATGCAAGGGCAGCCACATTCATTAAAGAAACTTTAGTAAAGCTCAAAACACACATTGCATCTCACACAATAATAGTGGGAGACTTCAACACTCCACTCTCATTAATAGAGAGATCCTGGAAACAGAAACTAAACAGAGACACGGTGAAACTAACAGAAGCTATGAATCAAATGGATTTAACAGATATCTACAGAACATTTTATCCAAAAAAAAAAAAAAAGGATATACCTTCTTCTCAGCACCTCATGGCACCTTCTCAAAAATTTACCATATAATTGGCCACAAAACAGGCCTCAGCAGATACAAAAATATAGAAATTATCCCATGCATCCTATAAGATCACCATGGACTAAGGTTGATCTTCAATAACAACATAAATAACAGATCGCCAACATTCACATGGAAACTGAACAAGACTCTAATCAATGATACCTTGGTCAAGGNGACGCCACAATTACTCTGTTACCTAAACCACATAAAGAAACAACAAAGATAACTTCAGACCAATTTCCCTTATGAATATCGATGCAAAAATTCTCAATAAAATTCTTGCTAACCGAATCCAAGAACACATCAAAACAATCATCCATCCTGACTAAGTAGGCTTCATCCCAGGGATGCAGGGATGGTTTAATATACGGAAATCCATCAACGTAATACACTACATAAACAAACTCAAAGATAAAAACCACATGATCGGGGGCTGGTGAGATGGCTCAGCGGGTAGGAGCACCCGACTGCTCTTCCGAAGGTGATAAGTTCAAATCCCAGCATCCACATGGTGGCTTACAACCATCCGTAATGAGATCTGGCGCCCTCTTCTGGAGTGTCTGAAGACAGCTACAGTGTACTTACATATAATAAATAAAATAAATCTTTAAAAAAAAAAAAAAAACCACATGATCATCTCCTTAGATACTGAGAAAGCATTTGTCAAAATCCAACCCATTCATGATAAGTCTTGGAAAGATCAGGAATTCAAGGCCCATACCTAAACATAATAAAAGCAATCTACAGCAAACCAGTGGCCAACATCAAACTAAATGGAGAGAAACTGGAAGCAATCCCACTAAAATCAGGGACTAGACAAGGCTGCCTACTTTCTCCCTACCTATTCAATATAGAACTTGAAATCCTAGCCAGAGCAATTTGACAACAAAAGGAGATCAAGTGGATACAAATTGGAAAGGAAGAAATAAAATTATCACTATTTGCAGATAATATGATAGTATATATAACTGATCCCAAAAACTCCACAAGAGAACTCCTAAACCTGATAAACAACTTCAGTGAAGTAGCTGGATATAGAATTAACTCAAACAAATTGATGGCCTTTCTCTATACAAAGGATAAATGGGCTGAGAGAGAGATCAGGGAAACAACACCCTTCACAATAGTCACTAACAATATAAAATATCTTGATGTGACTCTAATGAAGGAAGTGAAAGATTTGTATAATAAGAACTTCAAGTCTCTGAAGAAAGAAATTGAGGAAGATCTCAAAAGATGGAAGGATCTCCCATGCTCATGGATGGGCAGAATCAATATAGTAAAAATGGCTATCATGCCTAAAGCAATCTACAGATTCAATGCAATCCCCATCAAAATTCCAACTCAATTCTTCAATGATCTAAAAAAGAAAATTTGCAAGTTCATCTGGAATAACAAAAATCCTAGACTAGCAAAAACTCTTCTCAACAATAAAAGAACCTCTGGTGGAATCACCATGCCTGACCTCAAGCTGTACTATAGAGCAATTGTAATAAAAATTGCATGGTACTGGTACAGCAACAGACAGGTAGATCAATGGAATAGGATCGAAGACCCAGAAATGAATCCACACACCTATGGTCACCTGATCTTTGACAAGGGAGCTAAAACTATCCAGTGGGAAAAAGACAGCCTTTTCAACAAATGGTGCTGGCACAACTGGCGGTTATCATGTAGAAGACTGGGAATTGATCCATTCTTATTTCCTTATACTAAGGTCAAATCTAAGTGGTTTAAGGATCTCCACATAAAACCAGAGACACTGAAACTTATAGAGGAGAAAGTGGGGGAAACCCTAGAAGATATGGGCACAGGGAAAAAATTCCTGAACAAAACAGCAAAGGCTTGTGCTGTAAGATCAAGAATTGACAAATGGGACCTTATAAAGTTGCAAAACTTCTGTAAGGCAAAATATACTGTCAACAAGACAAAAGGGCCACCAACAAATTGGGAAAGGATCTTTACCAATCCTAATCAGATAGGGGACTGATATCCAATATATATAAAGAACTCAAGAAGGTGGACACCAGAAAATCAAATATCTCCATTAAATATCTCTGTGGGGCACAGAGTTAAACAAAGAATTCTAAACTGAGGAATACCGAATGGCTGAGAAGCACATGAAAAAATGTTCAACATCCTTAATCATCAGGGAAATGCAAATCAAAACAACCTTGAGATTCCACCTCACACCAGTAAGAATGTCTAGGATCAAAAATTCAGGTGACAGCAGATGCTGGCCTGGATGTGGAGAAAGGGGAACACTCCTCCATTGTTGGTGGGACTGCAAGCTTGTTCAACCACTCTGGAAATCAGTCTGGCGGTTCCTAAGAAAATTGGACATAGTACTACGGGAAGATCCTGCAATACTTCTCCTGGGCATATATGCAGAAGATGTTCCAACTGGTAATAAGGACACATGTTCCACTATGTTCATAGCAGCCTTATTCATAATAGCCAGAAGCTGCAAAGAACCCAGATGTCCCTCAACAGAGGAATGGACCCAAAAATAATTGCACATTTACACAATGGAGTACTACTCACCTATAAAAAACAATGAATATATGAAATTCCTAGGCAAATGGATGGATCTGGAGGGTATCATCATGAGTGAGGTAACCCAATCACAAAAGAACTCACATAGCATGTACTCACTGATAAGTGGATATTAGCCCAGAAACCTAGACTACCCAAGATACAATTTACTAAACACATGAAACTCAAGAAGAAGGAAGATCAAAATGTGGACACTTCGCCCCTTCCTAGAATTAAGAACAAAGCACACATTGAAGGAGTTACAGAGATCAAGTGTGGAGCTGAATCAAAAGGATGGACCAACCAGTGACTGCTGCAGCCGGGGATCCATCCTATAATCAGCCACCAAACATAGACACTATTGCATGCGACAGAAAGATAGTGCTGAAAGGGCCCGGATATAGCTGTCTCGTGGGAGGCTATAACAGTGCCTGGCAAACACAGAAGTGGATGCTCACAGTCAACTATTAGATGGAACACAGGACTCCCAAGGAAGGAGCTAGTGAAAGTACCCAAGGAGCTGAAGGGGTCTTCAACCCTATAGGTGGAAGAATAACATGAACTAACTAGTTCCCCCAAAGCTCATGTCTCTAGCTGCATATATAGAAGAAGATGGCTGAGTTGGCCATCATTGGGAAGAGAGGCCCCTCGGTCATGCAAACTTTATATGCCCCAGTACAGGGGAACACCAGGGCCAATAAGTGAGAGTGGGTGGGTAGGGGAGCAGGGCGGGGAATGGGGGAGGGTTTACGGGACTTTCGGGATAACATGTGAAAATTATATGAAGAAAATATCTAATAGAAAAAATGGGAAAAAGGGCTTATTTCAAGTTAACTACAATTATGGACATCTGATGAAATATTGGATGAAAATGTCAGATTGTTTTTATTTTTTATTTGTACATAAATAACAATATCTAAAAAAACAAAGATACCCATACATCCATGTAGATAGAGCATTCATATACATTAAATAAATCAATCGTAAGAAAATAAGAAGGCTTAGTGTGTATGGGTGCCTGCTCTCAAAGTCGAATATTCAATGCCCCAGGACCAAGTTATGGAGGCAGAAAACTGATTCATCAGAGAACTTATCCCTGCAAGCTGTCCTCTGGTCCCCAGATGAATACTGTGGCATGCACATATTCACACACATACACACATACACATAAAGTAAGTAAAATACAATATAAAGGTTTTTTAAAAGGATCTGTGTATAAAACAAAGACACGCAAAAAATTAGGTAATCAGTATTATTTGATGTTTTTCTCCATTTTTTCCATGCATAATTTTATAAAGCTCTGATTCTGATTTACACAGAATTTATCTCTTCTTTTTCTCAATTAACATTACTGTGAGCATTTGTCAAGCTGGTACATGGTTTTACGTATCTTGCAATACATGTGATTTGACAATAACACGCTGAGTGGTGGCTTTGCCAGTCCACTGGCGGCGAGTACTCATTTTGAATAATCCTATGATGTACACTTTACTGCGTATTTCTCTCTATCCCTGTATTCTTTTTTAGGTTTAATTTCCAAAATTAAACTCATTATTAGTAGGTATAACTATTAGCACAGTTCTTGAGGCACATTCTCTAAATACACACACACACACACAAACACACACACACTCCATAAAATTTACTGTCAATAATATTCTAAGTGAGCAACCAATTCCACTAGCTCCTTTGTATTATCAAAAATGTTTCCTGTCATTAACACCCTTGAAAAGAAAGAGTACCTCACTGTATTGCCATTATTTTGCTTAATAGAGAGGACATCTTTTCTCTTACACCCTTTCTTTCTCTCTTGTGAGCCTTCTGTTCATTACCTTCATCTGTCCATCCATGTGGACACTCATTTTCTTCAATGCTTTGTGTTAGGCCATTTACTTTATTCATAAAATTGATTAAAAGCAATAATACTACTTAAAAATCCCTGACATTTTGCTGATGTGACAATAAGCTAAATAGCAAAGTCATAGTTGCTATAGAAGAAAATTGAAATATTATGGAACACCTCGCTTTGAGTTTTGATATTACGTGAGGGACCATTTGGAAGCCTCAAAGACTTTACTTTCTGTGAAACTTAACGTGGCACTGCTTAATAACAAGATCATTATTAAATCACATCTATTCAGTGGAAATTTGCTAAGTGCCTGGTAACATGCTGTTTTGCATAAATTATCTCGTTTTAGTCTCACAACAACCTTTGAGCCAGATGTTAACTTCTCCACTTTACAGCTGAGGAAATCTGGGCTCGTAATGGCTCACTAGTCAATAAGCTAGTGATGGGTTAGAACACAAAGTCAGAGCCCAAATCCCTCATCACTACAGAGCAGCATTGTGCTATGGAGAACTCACTATGGAGGAGTATACATTAACTAAAAGTGATTAAAAGAATTTGAGAAACACATAATTGAGTAAGTGCATCTAGAACAGATGTTTGTATGCATATATATAGAGAGAGAGAGAAAGAGAGAGAGTTTATATATATATATACTTAATATATATAATCATATATATGCATCTAGTATAAGAATAATATGAATATCCAATTCCACCAGTAAAAGCCAAGCTCAACAAGCCCATACTTAAAGCTCAGTCTATATAACTTACTAAAATAAAGATATGCTTTTCACACTGGTTGCTGTCATAGCAGAAGTGGCATTTATATAAAAATAAAATTCTCAAATTAAAAATGATGCTTCTTTGGGGATATTATTATATACAGAACATTAGATTGTTGCAGATAAGTTATATGTCCTAGAAATTGATCCAATTGCACATCTTCTATTTTCAGAGAAAATACAACCTGTCACCCATATGCCAGGAAATCAAGGAGTAAAATATGCCAGGCCTAACGGGGAATGGCTCCAAGTAAAATCCAAGATTCTGACCCCTTCAACAATTTGACAGCACCTCCCCTACAAGAATATCTCCAATATCTACTAACTTCAACCAGTGGCTTTCTACGCTTGGATATCTACCCCCTGCTTTCTCTTGATGAAATGTGTGCTGGTAAAGTCCTTTTGGATGTTCTAACGAGTAGCAGCTCACCCCCTGCACTGAGGGAGCCCAGGGTTTGGTCGGCCCTAGGGAGGATGCATAGACAGAACTGATATGTATCTGCTTTGCAGGACCCTGCACTTTAGAGGGTGACTCAGAAAACAATCTGTGTGCAGATTATCAAATACAAGGCAGCATAAGATACACTGCTGAAATCAGATCCCCTAAGGTATGTGAGGTTCATATTAAGAGAGTGTCTGGATGGAGGTACTTAGGAAAACCCTGAGAGAAGATGGCATTTCTGGTGACAACAAAGTGCCATTGGTCATTTAAAAGCCAGGGATGTATTTGGTTAGCTGGGCATCCCTGTAATAAAATGCCTGATCCAAGTCACTTTCAGAGATGAAATATGTATAGCTTATAAATGTTTTCTCTTAGCAGGTGAGGAGTCCAATGTTCATGATGTTTGATTTGACCCTCCTCTGGTGAGGGCTGTGGACCTCCATACCTCATAGCTGCATCATGTGTCTGAAATAGCAGTCACATCCCTAACTCAAGCAGAGACAAGCAGGCAGGCAGGCAGGTAGGCAGGCAAATACAAGCACAGACAGACACAGACAGGCAGACACAGACAGGGAGACAAATGGTTTTCCTATTCTAGGGTACACCTTCAGTGGTCCAAGGATCTCCCATCATATCCCATGTCTTAAAGGTCCACAGAACTCTCCAATGCCCCTACCTAAGGCTTTACACGTGTATCTTTGGATGGTGGTCAACATAAAACTGCAGGAGTGGAAACAAGAGGAGATTTCAATGAAAACAATGAGTATGATTTAAGCTGAAGTAGACATATTCCATCTTGACAACACAGAGGGAAGCAAGTTCAATTATGACATGGAGTTGTGAGAATTGAGAATAAGAGAAAATAAAAACATGGATAACATTTACTGCCCAAAAGACCTTGAGATGTGATTCTGAGAAGGCACTGGAAATTCTGGAGCAAAGAAGAAATGTGACCGGAAATGTCCCAGGAACAGTCTAGAGACAGGCTAAACTGCCTAGAGAAGCACAGCGAATCGATGGAGGTGGGGGAAGAGGCAAAGGAGGAGGAGGGAGGGGAGGAGGAGGTGGAAGCTACAAGTACATTCTCGGATCTCAACCAGAAACAGCAAAAGTCCAAGCTAGGACTTAATAGCAAAAACATTTTACCCCCCCCCCCAAAATCTCAATGATGTGGAGTTTGCTGTATAGAAGAGGAAAGGAAGAACATTTTAAATGCTTGCGTAACTTGATAACAGAGATATAAATCAAAGTGCTCAAAAACAGACTGTCTAGAAAAAAGATTGATATGTTTAATGATATTTATGACTCAAATTGCATCTTCTCACCAAACAGAGATATGCTGGAGTCTTAATCCCCACCATCCCTGAATGATATTTAGAAATACAGTCATTTTTTAGATGTAGTTCAAAGGGCATGGTGCTATCACAGAGCTGTACTTTCACCTGCTGTAAGGAATATCATAAGTAGAAAATAAATACACAAGGTGGATGCCTGTGGAAACCAGGCACATGGAGGGCACTGCCATGCAAGCATAAGGGGAAAACTGACAAGACACAGGAGAATGGAAACACCTCCGTTAACAACTGGGCAGAGTTACTTTGTTAAATGCCTGTGTTTCTGAAGATGACCTAGAGATTCAATGAAATCACCATCAAAACCCCAATGGTGCTCTGCTCAGAACCAGATGAACAATCCTAATATGGAAGACCAGAACCACCAAAGCAGCACTTAGAAGGAATAAAAATGCTGGACACATGACAACAGTGATCCAAACTTTATCACAAAGCAACAGTAGCAATAACAGCATGTCGGTGCTGAGAAGTGGAGAGCAGATACACTGAAGAGGGAAAATAAATAATCAAAGGGAACCTGTGCACTTTCAGCTGCCTCGTTTTTTACACAAGCGTCAAATTTCATTCAAGAAATTATAGCCTCTTTTGCAAACAGTGCTGGGGAAACTGGATTGTAATTACCATATGTAAAAATCACGAATCTAGATTCATATCTCCCCTGCTTCAGAAAAAAAAAAGTCATTTCAAAGTGGATCAAAGACCTAGACATAAGACATGGAACTTTGAAATTGCTACAGTAAAACCTTCCAGATAGAGGCTTAGTCAAGGGTTTTCTGAAAATGAAAATTCAATAGTATAAGAAAAACTCTCAAGAACTGACAGATAGAGCTACATGAAATTAAAAAGCTTCACGGGAAAGGAAATGATCAGAAGAAGAGACAGCCTATAGAATAGGAAAGAAACCATGGCCAACTGTGTATGGACAAGGGACTAATACCTAAGTTACATAAAGAACTCCAGATCATCCAATAACAAATAACCCAATAATGAGCCAAATAGTTCTCAAAAGAAATACGAAAGCCAAACAAACACTTAAAATATTTATAATTCATAAGCATCAAAAAACTGAAAATTAAAATTTCCACAAGATTCTACCCACTAGGGTCCCACTGTCAATGACTGAGAGAAGAGACAATGTTGCCAGTAAGGATGTGAGAGGAGAAGAGACTTAACTCGCTGCTAATGATAACCTAAACTTTTTGGGAACTCTTCAAAAATCAGAAGACAGAGCTAGCATAGGACTCTGTATACACCCAGGGAATGCTAAGTCAACCTACCGTAGAAACACCTGTCCGTGGTTATTGCTTCACTATACAAATGGAATGAGCCTGGCTGTCCATCAACAGACAACTAAATGAACAAACTGTAGTGCATGTTACTCAACAGGAACTCGAAATCACTATGGAAGCAAAGTAAGTGAGACTCCGAAAGGCAAACACACCATGTTTGCTTTATGAGTTGCACCTATATTGAGAATTATATACATGTGTAAACTACATGTATGTAGGAACAGAACTAAAACAGAAGTCTCAGGAGGGAAGTAAAGGGGTTCAAGGGAAGTAATGGAATTGAGGGAGCAATGAGGCACAAGAAGAAACAAGAGGCGGGCACTCGGAGGGAGATGAGGTGGCAGGGAGGGAGGAGGAAAGAGGCAGGAGTGAGCCTGGAGAAAGCAGGGGTAGGCAATGAATGGAGATCAAAGCATAACTCCACAAAATGGCCAGGACGCCTGCCATAATGAAACCCATGACTTTGCATGCTAACTGAATACATTAATTTTTTTTAACTTTTAGATGAAATTTACATCATTCAGACTCCCTCATAATCCAGTAGAAGTTATGTGGAGACTACTGAAACTGTTCGTCTTCGGATGATTATGTCCATGAAATCTGCTGTACATCATGTAACTCAACCATGTTATCCTAAAGAAACAATGTATGCAAATATAGGCCTTTCCTAAAGATGAGTAAACTTTTAGTTCTTCATTTAACGTTGATGACTGATAAAAATCCACATAGTATGTAGATGAATGCGAATTGATCCATTCCTATCTCCTTGTACAAAGCTCAAGTCTAAGTGGATCAAAGATCTCCACATAAAACCAGAGACACTGAAATTTATAGGGGAGAAAGTGGGGAAAACCCTTGAAGATATGGGCACAGGAGTAAAATTCCTAAACAGAACACCAGTGGCCTGTGCTGTAAGAACACAAATCAGCAAATGGGACCTTATAAAATTGCAAAGCTTCTGTAGAACAAAAGATACTGTCAATAAGACAAAAAGGCCACCAACAGATTGGGAAAGAATTTTTACCAATCCTAAATCTGATAGGAGGCTAATATCCAATATTTACAAAGAGCTCAAGAAGCTGAACTCTAGAAATTCAAATAACCCCATTAAAAATGGGGTACAGAGCTAAACAAAGAATTCTCAACTGAAGAATGACAAAGGGCTGAGAATCATTTGAAAAAATGTTCAACATCCTTAATCATCAGAGAAATGCAAATCAAAACAACCCTGAGATTCCACCTCACACCAGTCAGAATGGCTAGGATCAAAAATGCAGGTGACAGCAGATGCTGGCATGGATGTGGATAAAGAGGAACACTCCTTCATTGCTGGTGGGATTACAAGCTGGTACAACTACTCTGGAAATCAGTCTGGCAGTTCCTCAGAAAATTGGACATAGTACTACCGAAAGATCAAGCAATACCTCTACTGGGCATATACCCAGAAGATGTTCCAACTGGTAACAAGGACACATGCTCTACTATGTTCATAGCAGCCTTATTTATAATAGCCAGAAGCTGAAAAGAACCCAGATGCCCCTCAACAGAGGAATGGATACAGAAAATATGGTACATTTACACAATGGAGTACTACTCAGCTATTTAAAAATGAATTTATGATATTCTTGAGCAAATGGATGTATCTGGAGGATATCATTCTGAGTGAAGTAACCCAATCACAAAAGAAGTCACTTGATATGCACTCACTGATAAATGGATATTAGCCCAGAAACCTAGAATACCCAAGATACAATTTCCAAAACACAAGAAAATCAAGAAAGACCAACGCGTGGATACTTCATTCCTCCCTAAAATAGGGAATAAAATATCCATGGAAGGAGGTGCAGAGACAAAGTTTGGAGCTAAGATGAAAGGATAAACCATCCAGACAATGCCCCACCCGGGTGGTGCATCACATAATCAGCCACCAAATGCAGACACTACTGCATACGGCAGCAGGATATTGCTGAAAGGACCCTGATATAGCTGTCTCCTGTGAGGCTTTGACAGTCCCTGACAAATATAGAAGTGGATGCTCACAGTCATCTATAGGACAGAACACAGGGTCCCCAATGTAGGAGCTAGAGAGAGTACCCAAGAGCTGTATGGGTCTGCAACCCTATAGATGGAACAACAATATGAACTAATTAGAACCCACAGAGCTCATGTCTCTAGCTGCACATGTATTAGAAGATGGCCTAATTGGCCATTATTGGGAAGAAAGGCCCCTTGGTCTAGCAATCTTTATATGCCCCAGTACAGGGGGATGCCAGGGCCAAGAAGTAGGAGTGGGTGGGTTAGGAAGCAGAGCAGGAGGGGGTATAGGGGACTTATGGGATAGCACTTGAAATGTAAATGAAGAAATTATCTAATAAAAAATGTGAAAAAGGAAAAAAAATCCACATAGTTGTAAGATGTATCTCCAATTCCATTGTGGACATCATTTTTAAAGTGTGCTATTATGGTAGGAGTTGATGATTTTTAACAATATATGTTTTTTCTCAAGTTGATTCAAATAAAATGCCAATGCTGACATGAGTTCATCTTTTAGTTTGGTCTTCTCTGCTCAGAGTTACTGGCAGCCTTGGGGACACAAAACGGCTTTTCCCACTTCAGACAGATTTGTAATGTTTACCATGAATGAGAGTCACATTAATCAAAGGTAAGGACGACTTGTTTTCCTCTGAGTAAAGGAATGTAGGAACATCACACTATGGTGGTGGTGAATGAGTAAGGACCTGTGAACTGGAAGCAGGTTTAAATAATGGCCATGAACTGCTCTCCCAATGAAAACTAAGCTTCCATCCAACGCCCTTTGGCATAAGGCACAATGAAACAGGCTCTAACAGCTCACGGTGATCTAACAATCACTAAGCATTCCTCCACTGTAACAAAAATAGTTATTTTTAGAGCCTCAGAACAGAATAGTCAATAATTGGCATTCTGATTTGAAAGTCATCGGGACCTGTTTATTTAAGTGACCTGTGATCAATCCCTGCCTCGTCTGGTTAGTTTTCTGTCATTCAGCATCCTCACTGCTTCTCTCCCTGGTTCAGATGCGAGGCTACACGATCTTATGAGGAATCACTGCTTCTCTCCCTGGTTCAGATGCGAGGCTACATGATCTTATGAGGAAGGAAGATTTCCTCAAGGATTATGTTCAGCGTTTGGTTTGATTGCTGATCCATCATGGTAGTGCTTGGTTTGCTTTGGTTTCTGCATCTCACAGAGAGGAGGCGCGCTCCCCATCTGAGCTGTATCTCCCTCTCACATGCAATAGGCTATGCTGTCCCTCTTGACTCAATGCTGGACCACGGTTACATTTCATGGCATTCTCCCTCCTAGCCACATGGGCACGCCTTACTCCTCTTTAGTGCTCAGCATCCTTACACTTGCCATTTCAAGCATGCAGCAGAGATCAGATCCTGGGGTTCCTTCCCTCCCCCCCCCTTGCCATTCTTAGAGAACCTGTTGCTTCAAGAGGTGACATGACTGTCATGGATCCCCCCCAGTCCTGCCGCCGCTTACAGGTCATTTTTCTAATCACCTTTTTAAGTCCACAAAATTGACTTGCCCGAAATCCGTTTCCTTCAGATTTCTGTTCTAATTTCTTTGGTATTCTTTGTGTAAATTCTATCTTTAAGTGTATTTCCTTAATTAACTTAAGTGGGCATTAGAGAAACAGCTTTCCTAGGAAGGGCAAAGGCAAGGAGGAGCTGAATGCACCACAGTCCCACCCCCTCCGCACCCTCTCTCCCTCTCCTTGTTTCTCTCCTGAGATCACCCTGCACTTATTTCTACTGACCATCTTCTCATGCACATTCTCCTATCCTTACTCCATTAGTGTTTCTACAACGCTTTCATTAAACATGATTCTACCCAATCTGCACTTAGGATAATGGCAACAAAGTTTTCAGTCAGATGAGCCTATCATGAAAGAGGAAATCTAGCAATATTCATCCCTAACAGTTAATAAATGGGCCAAAGTGCAGGTTGTCCGTGTTTTGAGTGGTAGGAGTAACCTGAAAAATGAGAATACAAAGAGAAAGAATAGTCCTAGTCTATTCATGCAAGCAGATTGTATGCACGATGTGTTCAAACACTAAAGTAATCCTCCATGCCATGTGCTTCGTGGACCAGGATCAAAACTGGCAAATTTCTTTTTACTCCAAATAAATACAGGTACAGAAGTTTGAGAAAGCAAAGTTTAACTTTTCAAACTTCCCTTCAGCATCTCCCTTGATCATTTTATCTCCATGTGTCTGCAGTTCAGCTCATGGGGAAGAGCAGTACACCCTCCATGTGGCACAGTGCGACAATCTCTCCATGTGACAGTGCGACAATCTCTCCATGTGGCACAGTGCGACAATCTCTTGCAGCCTGAGTATTCGAGGCACCACCATTCTCCCCTATATCTGTGGCTAAGCTCCAGCAACTAACACACATGTTTGCTTTGTAAAATGACTAAGCCTTGAGTTCTCTAAACATTTTAAACGGTAAACTTGAAATCAGCTTTATATAACTTTGAAGACTAATTTTTCTACTTGATTTTTACTCTACACAACTACAAGTGAGAATGAGTTAAAATGAAATAGCTTTAGTAAAATAGTCACTCTTAGAACAGGACCAGGAAGCGAGACTAAGGCATCATCTCCATGATGTATCCCACAACTGTATCTTAGAAGACCCCACGCCAACTGCCGCAGGTTTCTCAAATAGAGCTGGAGCTCATGGGCTTCGCCCGCTTTCCGTGCTGGGGTGATTGCTTCAGGTCTTGTGCAAGCAACTATAGCATGCTCTAGTGAATGCAACTCCACATTCACCCACATGCACACACAAGCACACACATACAAACACACACACATACAGCCACAAACACAAATGATTATTCTTGAACCTTCTGCCTTATCTAACACACACACACACACACACACACACACACACACACACACATTCATCCATAATATTCTTAAAAGCACTTAAAGCATATTAGGTGGCAAATAAAATAGCTTCAATAACAAAATAAATGTTTATATATTTTTCAAGAGCAGAAGGTCATTTCAAGAATATTGTCAGATCACTTACTTAAATATAAAATGGCTAAGAGGCATTTACGCACCACTAATTTTACTCCAAGTTTTTATTTTGAGATGTAAAAAAAGGTTTTTCAGAGCTCAATAAAATTTCTGAAAGCTCATTATCTTGTTTGGTACTGATATTAGCATCATTATACAGTGTCTGCGAGGCATCCTGGTACTGCTGTCAGGGAGACCGTGTTTATCCACAGACACATTCCAAACGGAGGGAGAACCATTTTCATCCATATTATGTTATGATAGTGAGTGAATTTTAAAGGATGTCAAGTTCTACTTAAGGGGTTTTATACGAAGCAGCATTTACGTTACAGAAAGGTTGGGGGGAGGGAAGATCTAAGTCGTCAGAATCCTGTGTGTATTTAAACAGGACTCACCTTCCCAAAGCATCAGTTCTTCACATTTCTGCAGCAACCGTGTTAGTTTCTCATCTTTAAGTAAAGTTAGTTTTACTTTAATAAGTGGGGTGGTCCATAAAGAACAACAGACTCTAAGCACGAAGGTGGAATAAAGTGCTTAATTGCATGATGGGATTTCATTCTATGCATGATTTCTGACATATATTCACCAACTGCATTTACAACAAGGTGATCTCGCATCGGAACTGCCCACAGCAGCAAGCACAAAGCAATGGGAGAGCAGTTCATAGGTTCCAGTCACACAGAGTATAACCTATGCTTGTGCGCAAGCACTCTGTTGGCTGTATCCCCTTCCATCAGGATAAAGCCTGCCTTTGCCGTCTCTGAATTATTACTGCCAGAGTCCTTTCCATTGGTCTCCTTTCACTTCCAGTAGTTCCAAAACACAAACATGTGGGAATAAATTATTACTCCTTTGTGAAAAAAAGTGTCTCTAGAATAATAATCCGGTCACAAACTGGAAAGCACTGAGTGACTAAAAACTAGCAAGAAAGCGAGATCATGGTTTTCCTAAGTTTTCATGAAATATATCATTTTATTAGATGACACAGACACAGGTCGTACTGAAGCCTATAGCTATATTGATCGGTCATGTTCCCTTCCTCCTAGTATACCTATGGCTGCGAAGACTTTATTAAGACTCAAAATAGGCACTTGGTTTAAAACCAGTGTGTTGATATTTGGATGCCATGAGAATACACGGCAGCCTTTGTCCTTTCCGGTGTCTTTCAGGTCTTAGGAAACTACTATTCCGTTAAATGCGATCAAATAAGCATATCTAGTTTGCAATTTCCATTTGCATTGTAGATACTATAGAACCTGTTAAAACATAAGAAAAATTATCCTTTGCTATGGACATTATTTATGAATGATTATATAATACTGCGACATGTAACAAATTATTGTAATTTATATATGAATATTTCTTTTGGCAGAATTTTAGGAGAAAAAGGGGTTTTTTTTTATTCCCAACCAATGCCAGGGAAGACCAGCTCATCCTTAATTCATTAAGTACCATTTTTTTAACCCAGTTACATTTGTCAAATTACGGGATTCATTATAGCACGGAAGTAGAGTTATGGCTTCAGCTCTTTTTGTCCTAATCCTTTCCGCCTGTATTCTTCCTTTTGATTTGTGACCTTCATTACCAGGAGAGCTCAGGTAATGCCTTCAGTCCAGTTCCAGAAGGATAGGTCAGATAGTGTAGGAATTATTTTACATACCATAGTTATTAACATGATTACTCAGAGAAATTATATTAATATCCAAGACAGTCCAACACTTCCAGAAAAAAAATGCTTCTTTATCTCAATTTTTCCTTTGGCTCAGAGGACACATTATTAACTATTCACAGTGAAAATTCTCAACTGAAAAACCCCTTGGTCAAGGAAATGCACATTATGAGGAAATCATTGTGTGCACAGATCACCTTACTTTTTTCTTTACATTTTATTGAAAATAATTTATTTTTATTATAGTAGATTTAGAAAATATAGCCAAGCGTAAATTAAATTACCCATAATCCCATATACTCACTAATAACTAATCATTCCAATGGGTCCTTTATTTTTTCTACACATATTAAAGTTATTTTGTGTGTATGAAGTTAAGGCCATTCTGTATAATGACACATCATGTACCTGACTTCATAAGTGTGCCTCATGTAACAATGAGATAAGCATAATAGTCATGAACCATAGTGTACCGTCACATTCCTTTGCTAGACCTATACAAAGTGAGAAGTACAGACAAAACATGATCAGCAGGGGCCGGGTTGGGAAGAAGGCAGATCAGGAGAAAAGCATTTGGGTAGAATGTCAAGTCTAGTCTAAAAAGTTAAAAGGACACGAGGAAATATGTAAAAACAGCAGATGAATCTATTAGTTTTGTGGTGGTTAAGGGTATCATGGCACAAGAATATGTAAAAAGGTGTCAGATTTTATAAACTATTATTATTCCTAATCATTAAATATCAATCATACATATCTCAATTATGATAAATTTTAGAGACTTCTTAAAATTACCTTACTTTTGTCTTAGAAGGTAGTTCTAACGTTTGACTTTTATAAACAGTAACAAATAGTCAACTCTTGTGTTGAGGTGAATAAGCCATTGTACATTTAGAACCAATTCCTTGATAAAGAGACACTCAACTCATGTGAAAATCACAATAGACTTTGTAGAGTAATCCAAGTTATTCTGACAATCATATTACTAAACTATTTATTAATCCCTTGTGGAATTCAGGGCATTCTCCTGCATCTGCTTATGTTTAAGACAAAACTATATTTGACGCAAATTAGATAAACCATAAATGGTGCCTACTGAGGCTCTCGGGCTCGTTGAAGACTTTCCATACACTCTGTTTCATTAGTATTTTATACTGCGTGTCATCCGTCTCCTGACTCCACTAAAAATAAGTGGGCAGCAGTGAAGCTATAATAGAACTTTGTCACAAGGAGCTTTACCTACACCACTCAAAGTCCTCTGTGAGAATTTGGCATTGTTCCTTCATAGTGTATAATGAATTAATTATGTATTCATATACAATTCGATGCAAAGGAGCTACCGATACCTGTGACAAATATAAAATGAGCCACCAAAAACATCATGTAGAGTGAAGAAAGTCCTATGATTCCTTTATATGCGGAAATCAAATGATTCTAATCAATCTTTACAGAATTCACAAAGTGGCTTGTGTAAGGGGATGGGCTGCAGGGAAACCCAGGAAATGACTACACAGATGGAACAATTATCAAAACTCCTAATAAATATTTAAGATTGCACAGCTTATTATGCATTATTTATACCTCCTCTTAAAACCCTGGGATTAAGAGGTCTCTGGAATTCTAAGGGCTTAGTTCTAAATGATTTCAATCCAAGGTTCATGCCTTTGCCCGACATAACCCTCACCTCTGCGGAAGTGATCAGGGTGAACATGGTAACAATGACCAATGCTCTCAGCAGCACAGGACTGAGGGTGGTGCTTCTCACTGTCAAAAGACATGATGGGGACACTCAGTGCAGACACAGTTTTAATCTATTCAGGTCACTTGTGGATTTTTATATTTTTTTCACTACAATGTCCATTTTACTATATTTATACATGTCTGCACATACATCTCAAAACATTATGTTGCATGCAGCCCCCAGAAAAAAAGTACACAATGAAACTTACTTTTTGAAGATTCAATATAAATCTGGAGAAAAACGGCCATAGGGAAGAATCACAGTATCTCCCTCCCTCTCTCCCCCTCGAAGTGTCTGTCGAGCCGCCGTGGTCCACTTTGAAGCAGCAGGCTATGTGTTTCAAGTTTTCATATTTGAATTGTTTTTCTCCCTGAGCACAGTCAAAGCTGGCTCCCTGTAAATTCTACCCATTGAGTCTAGTTCTGCCCCAGTTAGCAAACTTCTCTTCCATGGCAGCCCTAGGGATAGCTGCCAAGAGGAAGCAAATCTCTCCTTTAAGTTCCTTTTATAATTAGGCTAACCCAGTCCCTCAGCCTTTACTCACATAGTGTCATCTTTAAGTTACCTCATCATGCTATTTTTAAAGAATATGTCCTGGAGTTATGAGTCCCTGTGTGGTATGACTAAGAGCGGTGAGTTCTACTTTCTCTTATCTATACTTGAATTTGAAGCTTTTTTTTTTAATTTCACTTTTAATTCATTGTTTACACTACATATTCCACTCCCTGCCCCTCCCCATCCACCCTCTGACCACTCCTTGTCCCCAAACTCCTCCCCACCCTACCTTGTCTCCACATGGGTGCTCCCAGCCCCCACCTCACCTGACCTCTAAACTCTCTGGGGCCTCCAGTCTCTTGAGGTTAGGTGCATCATCTCTGAAAGAACACAGACCCAGCAGTCCTCTACTATATGTGGGGGGGGGCCTCATATCAGCTGATGTATGCTGTCTGTTTGGTGGAACAGTGTTTGAGAGATATCCGGGGACCAGATTGAGACTTCTGGTCCTCCTACAGAATCACCCTTCTCCTCAGCTTCTTTCAGCCTTCCTTAATTCAACAACAGGGGTCAGCTGCTTCCGTCCATTGGTTGGGTGCAAATATCTGCATCTGACTCTTTCAGCTGCTTGTTGTGTCTTTCAGAGGGCTGTCATGATAGACCCATTTTTGTGAGTGCTCCATAGCCTCAGTAATAGTGTCAGGCCTTGGGACCTCCACTTGAACTGGATCTCACGTTGGGCCTGCTGGACCTTCTTTCCCTCAGGCTCCTCTCCTTTTCCATCCCTGTAATTCTTTCAGACAGGAACAATTATGGGTCAGAGGTGTGACTGTGGGATGGCAACCCCATCCCTCACATGGTGTAAAAGGAGCAAAGGATGGCCTTATCTGGCATCAACAGGAGGAGAGACTGTTGGTTCAGAGAAAGTTCAATGCCCCAGTATAGGGGAATGCCAGGGTGTGGAGATGGGAGTAAGTGGGTGGGTGGGGGAGCACCCTCATAGAAGCTGAGAGTGTAGGAATGGGAGGAGGGGTTTCCAGAGGGGAAACCTGGAAAGGGGATTACATTTGAAATGTAAATAAAGAAAATCTCTAGTAAAAAATAAAAGAAAAACAAAAGGAAGACAAGTGAAGAATAGCTATTGTGATGATCTCAGCAAAAGATTTACTTGTAGAGAAAGAAAGAAAGAAACCTCATATTCTAGGGCTCCAACACACCATCTGGGCACTGGGGTGGGGGCTGGGAGTGGGGTGGGGGAGGGCATTAAGCTCCACTCCCAAAGCAGGTCAAAGTGGATTGGACTGCCAAAGCCTGACACACAGCTCACTACATAGCCGCCTTCTACAGTGTTCCAATGTCTTTTTTTTTTTATTTTCATTAGATATTTTCTTCATTTACATTTCAAATGCTATCCCAAAAGTCCCCTATACCCGCCCCCCCTGACCTGCTCCCCTACACACCCACTCCCACTTCTTGACCCTGGTGCTCCCCTGTACTGGGGCATATAAAGTTTACAAGACCAAGGGGCCTCTTTTCCCAATATTGGCCCACTAGGCCATCTTCTGCTACATATGCAGGTAGAGACACAAGCTCTGGGGGTACGGGTTAGTTCATATTGTTGTTCCTCCTATAGGGCTGCAGACCCCTTCAGCTTCTTGGGTAATTTCTCTAGCTCCTCCATTGGGGGCCCTATGTTTCATCCAATAGATGACTGTGAGCATCCACTTCTATATTTGCCAGGCACTGGCATAGCCTCACAAGAGACAGCTATATCAGGGTCCTTTCAGCAAAATCTTGCTGGCATATGCAATAGTGTCTGTGTTTGGTGACTGATTATGGGATGGATCCCCGGGTGGGGTAGTCTCTGGATGGTCCATCCTTTCATCTTAGCTCCAAACTTTGTCTCTGTAACTCCTTCCATGGGTATTTTGTTCCCTATTCTAGGGAGGAATGAAGTATCCACACATTGGTCTTCCTTCTTCTTGGTTTTCTTTTGTTTTGCAAATTGTATCTTGGGTAATCAGAGTTTCTGGGCTAATGTCCACTTATCAGTGAGTGCATATCAAGTGACTTCTTTTGTGATTGGGTTACATCACTCAGGATGATATCCTCCAGATCCATCCATTTGCCTAAGAATTTCATAAATCCATTGTTTTTAATAGCTGAGTAGTACTCCATTGTGTAAATGTACCACATTTTCTGTATCTATTCCTCTGTTGGGGGACATCTGGGTTCTTTCCAGCTTCTGGCTATTATAAATAAGGCTGCTAAGAACATAATGGAGCATGTGTTCTTATTACCAGTTGGAACATCTTCTGGGTATATGCCCAGGAGAGGTATTGCTGGATCTTCCGGTATTACTATGTCCAATTTTCTGAGGAACTGCCAGACTGATATCCAGAATGTTTGTACAAGCTTGCAATCCCACCAGCAATAGAGGAGTGTTCCTCTTTCTCCACATCCTCTCCAGCATCTGCTGTCTCCTGAATTTTTGATCTTAGCCATTCTTACTGGTGTGAGGTGGAATCTCAGGGTTGTTTTGATTTGCATTTCCCTGATGATTAAGGATGTTGAACATTTTTTCAAGTGCTTCTCAGCCCTTCGGTATTCCTCAGTTGAGAATTCTTTTTTTAGCTCTGTACCCTATTTTTAATGGAGTTATTTGAATTTCTGGAATTCAGGTTCTTGAGCTCTTTGTAAATATTGGATATTAGTCCCCTATCTGATTTAGGATTGGTAAAAATCCTTTCCCAATCCGTTGGTTGCCTCTTTGTCTTATTGACAGTATCTTTTGCCTTACAGAACTTTGCAATTTTATAAGGTCCCATTTGTTGATTCTTGATGGTACAGCACATGCCATTGCTGTTCTGTTTTGGAATTTTCCCCCGTGCCCATATCTTCGAGGCTTTTCCCCACTTTTTCCTCTATAAATTTCATTGTCTCTGGTTTTATGTGGAAGTCTTTGATCCACTTAGACTTAAGCTTTGTACAAGGAGATATAAGAATGGATCAATTCGCATTCTTCTACATAACTACCAGTTGTGCCAGCACCATTTGTTGAAAATGATGTCTTTTTTCCACTGGATGGTTTTAGCTTCCTTGTCAAAGATTAAGTGACCATAGGTGTGTGGGTTCATTTCTGGATCTTCAATTCTATTCCACTGATCTACCTATCTGTCGCTGTACCAGTACCATGCAGTTTTTAACACAATTGCTCTGTAGTACAACTTGAGGTCAGGCATGGTGATTCCACCAGAGGTTCTTTTATTGATGAGAATAGTTTTTGCTATCCTAGTTTTTTTGTTCTCAGGTCTTATGGGAATTCCTTAAACAAACAGTTCAGACACCTCTGTAGAACGTGTTGTGGTTTTGAGCAACTTGCTGGCCCCATTATTCTCAGGCTGGATGGATGAGGGAATATGGATGGATGAGGGAATATCAAGCTTCCCATTAATAACTGGACAAAATGAGGTGCGAAAGAGAGAGAGAGAGAGAGAGAGAGAGACAGAGAGAGAGACACAGAGAGAGAGACAGAGAGACAGAGAGACAGAGAGACAGAGAGACAGAGAGAGAGAGAGAAGCGTGTCTAATACTAATATCAGTTCCAGAGAAGTCACTACGGCTGTTGGGTAAGAACCTTGTTAGAGACAGCACTAAGGGGGTCAGGGAGGCTGGTTTCTCAAAGGGTCAAGTCCGTAGTGAAGAGAAAGAGACATGCTGTAACCTTCAACCAACAACAGTCCAAAACACCCGATCTGTGGTCCCTGAGAAAAATGTCCACATTATTTTCATCCTCAGAAAAATGCTTGCATGTCTGGAATTGTTTATGCTAAAATAAATTAAGAAATAAAGTATAACAAGGAATAAATAACATAAAAGAGTGAGTGGTTACAGTGCCAGAAAAGGAAAATATTAAAATCTGTAAAAATATAAAGGGGGTGTGATATTGTTAAAAATGGAGTCTGAAGCCTTACCGAGACAAATTGCAAAAAATATAGTTAATATTGAAAAGTAAAGGAATGTTTAAAATGATGGAACTCTGACATCAAAAAAGAGTAGATAGAAATAAAAGAGGAGAAAAAAAAACACTGTGATTAAAATACTAACAGATTTAAAAATACAGAAACCACACAGAATCGTTCCTGGAATGTGCTTGTATGCAACTCCTGGGTATCGCAGAAAGGAGTGGGTTTATTTCAGATTATTCATTACAACTGCCTAATGTTATTTGTTTCGATGGAGAAAATATGTTTGGAACACTCTACTCGTGTGATTTTAGTTGGCCTACTTTCTCCTCTCCATTCTCCCAGTCCCACTACCAATAGAGTGGTTACACGAACCATGCGATATTTACCAGAAACTTAATATAATAAAGAACTAAAAGAATATTAAAGACGAAACAGCAATCAGAACATTGAAGTTCTTGCATGAAGACAGGCACATTAACAGGACAAAATAGAGAGCCCAGACATAGATTTATGAATTTTAACAAAGTCAAAAATATATAAAGGATAGTCTCTCCATGAAGAAAATTGAGAGGACTTGTCATTGTGTAAAGAAGAATTAAATTTATCTCATACCATATATAAGAAGGAACAGAAAGATGAATTAAAGATTTAAATGTGAAAAATGAATCTGTGAAACTAATCAGAAGAAAACAGGCAAAAAACTCTCCTGCACTGCTCTGGGCAACGTTACTTATATTTATATATAATGACTCCAAAATCACAGGCAATAAAGCTAAGCTAGACAAATGGGGTTATAGCAAACTCAAAAGCTTCCTTACAGCAAAGGAACGAATCAGCAGAACTGGGAGGTGCCTGTCAAATGGGGAGAGGGTGGAAAGCACATTTGTAATAAGCTGCTATCCAAAAAAAGATTTTAAAACATCAAATCAATCAACAATATGTCTATGTAAAAGACATACACACATACATAAAAAGTAGCAAGAAGAGTTACTATAGTGGAACAAATTAAAACAGGGTGTTTATGTGGAGACAAACCAGTGAATGTTGGGCAAAGAAACTGGCACTTTTCAAAACAAGATATAGGCATCAGCAACTGAAACAAATTCTTTAAAAGAAAGATAGGTGTGTTTCATTGGTGTGAACTAAAATACACCACCATGGTGGAGAAGGCCTGATGACTTCAGAGTATCCTGTGGCTGTGAGGCTACTTGCTAACATCTCAGCTGGTGAGTCACTTAGGTCAAAGCCAGGAACAGTTATAACTTATAAACTTTGCCTCTAGAGCCCCGCATCTGCAAGCTGTGCCCCATGTCCACCAGTCCACCCCCACCCCCTACCCCACGCCACCCCAACCCTCCAACCTCCCCCACCCCACCCTCACCCCGCCACCACTCAGCCTCCCAGGACACCTCCAGTTTGGGACTAAGGCTCAAAAGGAAAAGCCTGTGGGAAAACAGTTCACACTCAAACCACAACAACTTAGAAGTAGCCAGCAGATAGATAGAAAGTGCTCAGAGTCACTGACCATCAAACTAAGACTGTAATAAGATATCATATCATGTCTGTTATAAACCATGAACAATATCCTAGCATTCTAAGACAAACAGCCATAGGTAGAGCAAAAAAACAGTCTAAACAACCGCAGAGGTCTCTAGTGAAGTAAAACACACTTCTCTTAGACACTGCCAGGGACTCAGTTTGAGCTTAAAGCAGAGCCATGAGGGGAAGGTTTGGATGTAAATTATGGTGGCTATTGTCACTGTCTGAATCTCCTCCAAAGGTTCCTGTTTGGATGGTGTGGCTCCCCAACAAAAGTCATCTTCAGAAGGGAGTCTTTGAAGAAGTGATTATATCATGAATAATCTTTCTTCATCGACAGATAATTAATAGATTCAAAACCTATACAAACTACTGCAAAATATTGGAAATATGGAAACTTGAGTTAAATTCAAGCTACGGGGAACCAGGAATGTCTCATTAAAAGTCACTTTGTTCCAGGCATCCTCTAGCTCCTTCTTCTTGTTCCCAAATACTGTGATGTAACACTCTACCTTCCATACACACCCTCACTCAGAAACAGCAGATCCTAGAGACCAGGGACTGACACCAATGGACACTGGGGAAACTGAGGCACAGTGACTCTCCACGTTCAGTGTTTTCTTGGGCATCCGTTGCAGCAACGAAACATCTAACCCACACAAAGCCACACAAAGGGAGATGGAGATGTCTTAAGACATTTAAAATAGGCTCACAAAACGTTCCAAAAAATCCCATCAATGAGAATACTTCCAAATAAAATGAAGAAGCCAATGTGTCAAAGAAATATGTCCATCTGTAATCCCAGTGAAATATTTATCATAATAGCCAGCACATAGAATCAACTTACATGCCCATCAGTAGTGAACCACAAAATGTATATCATATATAAACATGTATGCATGTGATTCAATACCACTGTGTATCCTATATAAACATGTATGCATGTGATTCAATACCACTGTGTATCATATGTAAACATGTATGTATGTGATTTAATACCACTGTGTATCATATATAAACATGTATGCATGTGATTTAATACCACTCAGCGTTGAAAAGAAGGAAAGTCTACTTTCATGAAAACATTGATGAACTTGAAGGATACCACGTTAAGTAAAATCATCCAGACATAGAAAGACAACTGACACATGTTATCATTTATATTAAACAAATAATCAAACTCAGAAGATTAGGATGGAGGTTTCCTGTAGTTGAGGGGAGGAGAGGGGATTGATGGAATACAAACTTTCAATCAAACAGGAGGAATAACTTCAAGAGACTTTACAGAGTGACCACGGTTGACACCAAAGTATTAGACACTTACAAACTGCTGAGAATGGATTTTAGAAATTCTCTAAGCAATAGTCAGGCAGCATATCAGATAATATATATGCTAATAAGTTTCATCTAGCCTTCTACAATATACACATGTTTCAAAATATATTGTGTTATATACATATATATATATATATATATATATATATATATATATATATATATATATATATATATATATATATATATATATATAATTTTATCAAGTTAAAAATTCATTAAGTCTATAAAATAAATGTCAAAGTTAAAGCAGGAGGATTTAAAGTCTTTTTTTTAGTCCAAGCCTTAAGTACATTAACAAAGTAAGCTGATCTAATGGAGCACACTAGAAATGACTGATATAAACCATTTCAGGCCACGAAGCACACTACATCTTTCTGCATTGACCGTAAGGATGTGTGTGTTGTACATTCAATACAAAGACAGCAGGTGTGGGGATTGGACCTTCCAGAACTGTTCCTGGCAATGCACTTCAAGGCAGTCACGCTGGGAATCAGAAGACAGGGAGAGCCAGCCAGCCTATGAAGGCTCAGAGATCAGAGACAACACACTTCCCACAAATGCTCACCCAAGCCCTGACGTCAGCTGGCCCTCAAATCCTTCACTTGGTGGTGGGGAGGGAGGGCATCCTAAGTGCAGGTAGCTGCTGTGCTCAGGGCCATGAGAGGGTATTTTAGGATCTCTAGGAAATAGGCGAGGATTGAACATTTCTAATAACTATAGGGAGTGAGAGCCATTAGAGAGAGAGGTTGGGAATGTGAAAGCAGCCTTAATTGAAGGGAGAAACCCCAGACTAGATAGGACAGGATAAAGAGCTCAGAAAAGACTGTACCAAACTTCATTAGATGTAAATCCTTTCATAAGCAGTTTTTAATGCAATACACAAAGCTCACTGAGAAGTCCAAGGCTTAACCAAAAAGGCCAAAAATGAATGCAGATTTGGGGCTATAGTGCTCCTGGCATTACTTCAAGACAAAAGAATCAAGGGAAGGTGATCTAAGAAGTCCCTCAGGTGCTTCCTTCATGGTGTGTAGAACCTCCCCGCCCCCACCCCCTCAAGGCTTTGCCATCTAGGATCTCATCTACCATCCTGAATTATTGCATACATAAATAATTGCTTTCCCAGAAATGGTATTTTGCCTATAGGACAAAAATAACTCATTGTAATGGACACAAATCCTGACCCACAAAAGCCTCTAATTAACCCCTCAGGCATGGTTCCGAGTGGATACCAATAATATCCCCACATCTCTTACATGGTTAAAGCTGTTGCCTACTAAGGGGAGGGGAGGGTAAAGAGGAAGCAGCAGCCTATTCGCTCTCAGCACACACACACACACACACACACACAGAAAGAGAGAGACAGAGACAGAGACAGAGACAGAGACAGAGACAGAGACAGAGACAGACAGACAGACAGACAGACAGAGACAGACAGCATGTATCTTGGGTGCTAAGGATTACATCAAGGACCTTACATAGGCTGGGCAAGCACCATACCACCCAGCTATATCCCCAGCCCTAACGTGTGTGTGTGTGTGTGTGTGTGTGTGTGTGTGTGTGTGTGTGTGTGTGCAGATGTTCTCACATGGGTAGAGACCAGAAGACAGACAAGCCTGGGTGTGGTTCCGGTTCCTTGGGACTGTTCACTCATTTTTTTGAAACAGGGTCACTCACCGGCCTAGGCCTCACGGAGCGGGATGGCCAGCCCACCCCAGGGGTTTGACTGTTTCTGCCTTCCCAATGCAGAATTACAAGCATATTCCTGAGGCCCGGGACTGATTCCACAGGCATTCTGGGGACTGAACTCTCATTCTCAGCAAGTGCTGAGCTGTCTCCCTAGTCTCTCATACTCTTTCTAAAAGAGAGACCTCCTGTCAAGTGAAACATTGAGACTCTGAGTAAGTTACTGTGTTTACCAGAAAGCTATCACAATTTTTCCCCAAAGTCATATATTCTGATTTGTAGCAAGAATAACTTCCAAATCCTTTACGATCATTTTCCCTTCTTAAACTGCAAACCAAAGTTGCTGGCTAGTGTGCTGCTAAGGAATTAGGCATGCTGTCTTGGTTTCATAATTAGTTGCTGAGACCCCCTGAGCAAAGCACCATAAACGTGTGATTTGAATAACAAAAGCACATTGTCTTCCTATTCTTGAGAAGGAGACTGAGACCCAGGTGTCTCACAAGTCCAATGGGGACTTTCGAGATCCAGTGCCAGCTGGGCTGATTCCTTCTCGGGGCTGTGAGGATAGGACCTTTTTCAGATTTCTCTTGTGCACTCTAGACCTCTCATGGATGTGTGCCTTCATGTTCCCATGGGGTGCTCACACCATGTCAACCTTGCCACAACTCGAGTACCAACAGGCTCATTATCAAGGCTGGGATACAGCTTACAGTAGGGAGAACACTTGTGTAACATGTGTATAGCCCTGAGTTTAAGTCTCAGAACTAAAAACAGAGGAGAAAAAAGAGAAAAGAGAAAAGAGAAAAGAGAAAAGAGAAAAGAGAAAAGAGAAAAGAGAAAAGAGAGGGAAGAGGGAAGAGGGAAGAAGAGGGAAGAGGGAAGAGGGAAGAGGGAAGAGGGAAGACGGAAGACGGAAGACGGAAGACGGAAGAGGGAAGGGGATCTTTGAATAAATCTTTTTTTTCTATAATGAGAGTCCACCATGTGAATTTGAGAGAAACACAACACCAGCCATCTTGCATGCTATACTGTACACACGATCATTATTATTACTTGAGGTAATATTTCAGACTGATTTTCTAAAGATAAGACTAAGGGCTTCAAAATAACTCTGATTGACCAAGTGTTTGTTGGCTCCCCACACCAGAACCTGAAATGATTTCAAAGGACCAAACGCGTATTACAAGTTTCACCTTCTATAACTTCTTCCACAAACGGTGTGCTGTTACCGGATGATCCTACAGCTCGCTGACCTGCTGTAGCATCCCTCTGAGACATTCTCATCAGACCAGAGACAGAATAACTGCTTCAAGAGCACCTGTACCGCCACCAACACGGCCATGTTGTTTTACAAAATGGCTTTGAAGGAAAGATGAGATATGGAAATTTTATTGCCACAAATCTTCTTAGAACAGAAACAGGAAATATTATAAATCTCTTTAAATGAAAGAAAAGTTTCCAAGTCAATTCATATTATAAATGACAGGTTTGGGGGTCTCATTATGTAGACCTGACTAGCCTAGAACTCACTGTACAGAGCAGACAAGGCAATTGTAGCACTTATATCACAGCAGTAACTAAGAGATATCCACTGGACATCTACTGGATTTAAGGTATTCTCAATAGGAGAGTTTATTTGTTCCTAATACTGTAAACTTCGCTAACTATCCTGGCTGGTAAGATCATGAATCTTGTAAGAGAACCTAGTACTGCCAACTTCTTAAAACCATTTAATTCCCGTGTTCTAAACACTCATCCTTACACCTACAGAGAAGTGTATCTCTCACTCTTCATCAAAAGAACAAGGAGCTGCTCCCACAAAATCCCAATAATGTAATTGCCCATCGTGACTTCACAATGACATCAGTTGGCATACCAACATGGATGAGGGAAATCTCAACTCTACATGAAAAGCAACAGGCAGTTAATGGCCTGCTAAGAAAGGGGGTATCAGCTTTCTCCAGGGATGAGTCTCCTTATAAACTAGCTAATCCCAAGTGGTCAGCCCTAACACATACACACAGACATATTCAGACACAGACACACACAGACACAGACCACACACACACACACATGCACAAGTATACACAACAGTAAATAGGCCAAGCAAGAGTGTGTGTGTGTGTGTGTGTGTGTGTGTGTGTGTGAAACAATAAATAAGAAGCTGTACATTTGAGGGGGAGTAGGGGATATGGGACGAACTGGAGGCAGGATCAGGGTGGGAATAACATAAAAAGAATACTTAAAATGATAGTACAGAAGCTCTCTATCTCTGACAAGAAGAAGGATATAAGTTTCTCCTGATGAGAAAGAGAAAATGAATGAGAGGAAATTAAGATGGTGGAGAAGACAAGAGAGGGGAGCTATCAGAGGGGTTAGCAGGCATAAGTCACACACCAATCAAAAGTCTCCCCAAAACTTGCAAATGGAACCAGCTTGTCTAGGCGCTTAAAAGACGCTGAGCTTCATACCCATAGCAGCCAAAACCATTACTTGGGGTGCCCACCAGGACAGCCTTGGCTGGCATCTGGGCTACAGACAATGGCCTTCCGTTTAGTTAGCACATTGAAGATAATCAACCACAAGCATCATTCAAAGTCAGTGATTCTCACAAGAGGACAACTGTGGGGTGTAAATCTACTAATACCTATCCTCTGAATATCTTGGGGCCCCATGCAGCTACTGCCCTTGAGACAGATCTTAACACACGGTTGACTCTAGTACTCATAAGCACATTCAACGCTGATGTTCAAAGAACATTCTGCTGCTGTCTGTTGATTTCTGGAATCCTCAAAGCTTACTCATTGCTTGTAGACAAGAAATTTAAATTCCCATCATGATGAAATACTGGTTTTGGCCATTTAGCACAATGACTAATATACACAGAGTAGTTGTTAATGTGCTCTGGAAGTTAGTAAGGTTGACTCCATACCCCAACTCAATCACAAGGACCCAGAAGTTCTGGATTAGGACTGACCAGACATTTTAAAGGCATTGTATTGCACAAGGACTGTAGATATGCTTTTCATGCTACCCGAAAAATTCTAACAGTCACTTATTCCTGCTTATTTTCTAGTTAAAAAAAAAAAAAGTAGTTTTGGGGCAATGAGATAGCTCAGCAGTTAAGAGTATTTGCTGCTTTTCCAAAGGACTCAGGTTTGATTCCCAGAACCCAAATAGACAATCACAACTGTCTATAACTCCAGCTCCAAGGAGTCCAATGCCTTCTTCTGGTCTCCCTGGGCACCAAGCACACAGATGGTACCCAGACATACATGCAGGCAAAGCACTCACATACATAAAATAAAAGCTGAATTTTTTAATGTAAAAACTTGAGAGTACCTAATGCTACAGGTTTAGATAGTCTCCTTCGACTCCTAATCAACCAAAGAGCACAAAATAAACAAAAGAAGTCATGTGACATGTTCCAGGAAGAGCATCTACAATGAGAGCAGAATCCAGGGCTGTGGGTCTAAGTGACAGAAATATGTGAAGGACATTTGAAGAGAAAACACAATAGTCAGAGGGAAGACACTAGGCAGACAATGAGAACAGGCAGTATCAGTGGGAATGAGTGAATCGCACGGAGGAGTTAACAAGTACCTGTTGGAATTGACATTCTGGATGCTGCCAGTGCCTCACATAAGCAATTTTACAGGATTAACCAAGGCTAAATTCTCAGGGTTTATGAGAGAAGACACAGTCAAGGCCCTGTCTGCAAGCACAGACGGCTCAAAAACATAGAGGTGAATGAAATGAAGTCTTATGTTCAGCAAAGGGTGACTGCCACCATACATCTTTTCAAAAGAAGGACACAAGATCCTTTCAAAGAGAAGAGATAGCGAGGAGTCGGAAGAGTAGCAGTTGGCAGGGGCAACACATGAAGTAGGAATGAGGTCCCATCATGAACAGGGTGGAGTTTGGTGTCATTTCTCATCCTTCAACTGCTAGGGGTAGCTCTAACACAGAACTCCAGACTGGATGGCGTATGAACAACAGAAATTTACATCTCACAGTTCTGAGAGCTGAGAAATCTCAAATCAAGGCACTGCCAGATTCTATGTCTGCTGAGATCCATGTCCTGCTTCATAGATGACATGACTTTCTGTGTCTTCATGCAGGAAAGAGGACAAGAGGGCCGGCAGTGGAATGAAGAAGCAGTTTCAAAAAGGGCGGAAGGCCAGGGCTAACAACAGATGTCTGATGGCTTCTATGATTGTGAAATGGCACGCGCACCACAGCCGTACACATAAATGCGCACACACACACACACATGCACACATTGTATATGTCTGCACACAAATATTTAAAGGTGCAGTTGAATAACCCACTCATGTGTTGCTAAAAACTTTTTTTGGACTCTGCCTAAATGCTGTATGGGATTTGGGCCTCTTACAAGGCTATGAAAATATAAGATGATGGGAACTTTCTGAATAAGTAAGATAGATGAGGTTAATGAAGCTAAGGAAGTACAGAGAGCTGGGTATGTGACTTTATGAAGCTTAACGCCCTGTAAGTCAAGATCAATGCAGTAAATTCCTTTCAGAATTTGGTGTCAGATGGAAGTTGTCTCCTACAATACCAGAGTACTTCTTCTTCTTAAATAAGGACAGCTACTTAACACACCCCATTTCCACTATATCTGAACCCCAGAAAGCCTGGAAAAAAGTATTGCTGCGAGTTAAAATGCCCTCCCTTAATCCAGGTTTTTCTCCTTAAACCAACAGCTTGCTTAATAATTTATACCATGCTATTTATCTTTTATTTAGTGCAATCCTGGTAGTTTTAATCACATGCCAACTCAAACTCTATCAGAATAATTGCTACATAAATTAAAAATAAATATTCAGAAACTCTGTTCCTAATTATTTTCCAAACAGAACATGTTTTACTTAAACTTCTTAGGACCTTTAGAGCAGGAAAGATGGCTCAGGTGTTAGGGCACTTGCTTCTTTTGAAGAGGATCTGGGTTCAGTTCCAAGCACCTACATCAAAGAGCTTGAAATTGGCTATAACTCTAGTTATAGGGGATCTACTGCCTGCTGGCCTCCACAAAAAAACACAGGCACATAAATGCATGCAGATATGCACATTTGGACACAAATAAAATAACAAGTAAAATCTTTTTTAAAATGATTAATACCTACGCAATTTCAAACACTAAAATCCATTGCTGAACTTTTCATCCTAAAAATCAGGTTTTTTTATGCTTTTATATATGGCAGAATGCTACCAGGTTAAAAAAAACAAAACTCCTGCATGGATCTGACTTAGCATTACATTTCTTATCCCCAAATCAGGAGTGGAAACTCGTTACTAGCATACTTCAGACTGAGCCTGTAAGACATTCTATTGCTTATCAGCACTCTACTCCACTTCCTGCCAGCTATTTTATCCTGCTTTCAGAAGCATGGATCTTTAATATAGTATAGTAAACCATGTGTGGTTAGGTAAGAACATGGCTTGATTGGGCTATGTGTTAGTGTAGACAGAAACAGAACATATCTGTACCTGGCTATGCCTGAGCATATAATGAACACCTGCTATCTGTTTCAGGAGCAGAAATCCAAGGTTGACCAAACACCATACCAGAGAATTACACATCACCATTACTGTTGGGGATTTATGGAGGTCTTAGGTTAAAGTTGCTTACGAGTTGCATTACTGCAAGAAGAACCTCAAACATTGCTGCTTCATTATCCCCTCTCCTACTCAACTGCACTAGATGAGGAGAGGAGACACAGAAGAAGTGGCCTCATTGTGCATGCCTGCCAAAGACACTTGACTGGATGATTTAGTCCATGGGGACATTTAATGCCTAGGATCAGTTCCCCCGCTCAGGTCCCCCATGATTGCCTTGTCCTAAAGGATAATGCCCTTGAGATGGTTAATAACATCACACCTAAAGTCACTGTCCCTGGCAGCTCTGTGGAACTATGGACTACAAAGTACCACCCAGGGAGCAATATGCCCAAGTTCTAAAAACTATTAAGGATTGATTCTGAGCATTTGATCCTCTTCTGAAAAGTCTGGGAGCTTAAATCCAAGGTCTTCACCAGGCCTCACCTTCCCGTCAGTCAAATCCTTACTCACCCATGCACGAAGTAAGTGATGTTTCCATAAGCTCTGTGTCCTGTAACCTTCTAAGACATCCAGGTAGTCATTTTCTGATTTCAAGAACACACAGAGAGCATCCTTCCCAATGCTGTGTAACAGTCGGAGTTCTCAACAAAGCCCTTTCTGCAGCTGAAACGTCAAAGGTTCCCCATCAAAGAAGTCCTTCACCGGGAGTCTTCACTTGTGAAAATGGAGGAACCATCAGGATAGAGAAGCAACAAACAAAAACCAACAAAAACAGGTCTACATACTGTACTCCACCTCACTGTCAACAACAAAAACAGGTCTATATACTATACTCAACTTTACTGTCAGGTTTCTGGATATGGTTTCTCTAGTCATACAAGGCAGTTGAGAAGTTTCTCTATCAACTAAACAGCTCTCTCTGGGGGCAACAGGAAGTTCTTGTGAGCTGACATGAGGCCGTTCAAGACAAGCTAGCTCCCAGTACAAAGGGATTGAGCATTGGCCAAACTCTCCTGTTTCAAACCTTCCAAAAAATTCTCTACCCATCCAAAACCCTGTCCATTTAAAGCAGTGGTTCTCACCCTACGGGTGGAGAGGCCTTTGGAGTTTGGATGACCCTTTCATAGGGCTCTCCTAAGACCATCAAAAAATGCAAATATTTGTAATTTTTTATGGTTTTTTTCAAGACAGGGTTTCTCTGTATAGCCGTGGCTGTCCTGGAACTCACTCTGTAGACCAGGCTGGTCTCGAACTCAGAAATCCACCTGCCTCTGCCTCCCAAGTGCTGGGATTAAAGGCATGCACCACCACGCCCGGCATATTTGTAATTCTTAACAGTTGTGAAATTACAGTTATGAAGTAGCAAAGAAAATAATCTATTGGTTGGGGGTCATGATAGCATAAGGAACTGAATTAAGGGCTCACAGCAGTAAGAAGGTTGAGAGTTACTGATCTAAGTTTACTTGTGTTCTGAGTTCAAAACCCTACTCATGCTAATGCTAAGAAAGAAAATCTATTGTACTAGAATGAAGTGTGCTTGTTCTATTATTTAAGAATACTCAATCCCTCTAGAAAGATAAGCAAAACCAATACTCTACAATGAGTGGATTCTGAAATTTTTAAGGCATAAATAACAAGCATGCTAATAGCTTAAAAGGCAAAATCCACAGGGTATTATTACACAGAGATATGCAGAAGCTTGTGAAACATGAACACACCGTGTGTTAATATAGATAGCAAGCTACTCAACTGTAAAATACATTGAAGGAGCAGCATTAACAAAATGTGTCAAGGAACAAACATGAGTATTACTTACTTTAGTGGGAAGAGGCAGGATGACCAAATCTTAAAGGACAATCATGCCTCTCTGATCTGACAAAAATGTAATCCTCAACTTAGCTATATAACAATTACAGCCCCACAAGTTCCATGCCAAAAACTTCAGATAAAACCCTGTGCTACTCGGCAAGCTAAACCAGCAGTCTGAAGCCTCTGGCAGGCGTGCTTTGTCTGTGCAGCTTTCTGATAGAGCAAGTGTGTCCTCCATACATCTGTTTCATCAATGTGACAAATTCTCATTGTCAGCTTAGAAAGCCAAAAGGTCAAGACATGCGTGCACCGCTAAGCTGGCACTCCAGTAGCAGGGCTCCATCCATCCTATGGACACAGCATTCTCAGTGCATGGCCACACCTCATCATTTGCCTTTATTGCCACTAAACACTTTCAGTTAATTTCATAAGCAGTATGATTAGAGAGTTCCCATCTGGCCTGTTGGCCTTTCAATTCAATGGTCACTGGAAGTGGAGTTGCACTGTTATAATTTCCTAGACAACAATGAGAATGGGGGATGTGCTGGGGAAAGCTGAGAAAGGATAGGTGGATTTATTTAAGTATTTGCAAAATTATAATCCTGAGACTGTGTTGGAATTATCATGCACTGAAATCATGGATTTAGAGGAACATGTCCTTGTCTTGTAATAACTAAAGATGACATGATAATAATGGACATCATGAGACAGAAACAAGTTTGTGTGAGTGTGTGTGAAAGTGTATGTGAATATGTGTGTGTCTTGTGTAAGTGTGAATGTGCTTGTATGTGAGTGTGTGTAAAAGTGTATGAGTGTGTACATGTGTATGAGTGTGTGTGAGCATGTGTGTGAAAATATGTGTGAGTCTTGAATGAGTTTGGGTGTGATTGTGTAATTGTGTGAGTGTGTATGTGTGAGAGTGTGTGAGGTTGTGCTAAAATGTGTCTGTGCATGTATATGTGCATGAGAGTGTGTGTGCATGTATGAAAGTGTGTGTGAAAGTGTGTGTCGGTATGTGTGTATGCCAGTGTGTCTTGTGTGAGTACGCCTGTGTGTATGTGAGTGTGTGAATATGTATGCTTGTGTGTGAATTGTGTGTGAGTGTGTGTAGTGTTTGCATGTAGTGTCTTGTGTGTGTGTGTATGTGTGAAAGTGTGAGTGTGTGTATGTGTGGGCATGAGTGTGTGTTTGTGAAAGTTGTGAAAGTGTATGAGTGTGTGTATATGTGAGTATGTATGTGAGTGTACACATGTGTGTGAGTATGTGAGAGTGTGTGTATGTGAGTGTGAATGTGAGTGTGTGTCCACTTTTAAGACAGAACGCTTGGGATCAGAACTCTATCACTTTCTATCTTTGTGACCATTGGGAAGCTTCTTTTCTAGGTCTAGATTTCTCATGTACAATGTAGGTACATTAATGATCCCTATGTGAAAGTTGTTTTCAAAATTAAAGGGATTAGTGACATGAAAACTCATAGCCAGCTCATAGGGATGCTTTAAGTGTTCTGGTTATTGGAGGAGAAAGAAGGAATGATGGAGCCTGATGTAACAGAACGAGACGGCTTGGGAGAAAAGGCGGTGCACAAGCTTTGGTCGCCTGCAAACGGGAGTCTCTGCACTTGCTACTAACAATGTGAGTCAAAGCTCCAGCTCACTGACTAGAGAGATCGCTGTGGTTAAGAGCACACATTGTTCTTGCAGAGGAGGGGGCTCAGTTCCCTGCACCCACGTGTTGGTTCACAATCATATGCAACTCCTTTTGAAGAGATCTCCTGCCTTCTGATGTCCATAGGCACTAGCACACATGTGGTATACAGAAATACATGCAGGCAAAAGACTCATACACATGAAAATAAAACTAATAAATCTTTAAATTTAGAGCACATAAAAACAATCCTGATGAGTAGTAACACTGTGTAACATGGACGACTTTTTCATTCTTCTCTTAGAATGCAATGGGTTTGGGGGGGCATTTGGTAAGGACAGGGGTGTACTGACCTGGGGAGGGTTTATAGTTAGTAAAATGGAAAGATATTCATCAATGGTCCAAAGGAGCTTTGGACACTTGTGACCAGCTGCTTCTCTAAATGGAGTGAAGACAGCTAATGAAACAAAAGCAATGTCGCACTCATGATCGTTGCCATCAGGAGGAGCCTTAGACGAGAGTGGGAAGAGCTCACCCTGGGTGACTGCTATGAACTGGCCTGGGTTGTTAGCAACTGTGGGCATCTGCTTCTCATCTGCTTTCTCCATTCTTCCATGGCAGCAAAGTGACCCTAGCTGCCCTGAGGGAAGGAGCCAACCATGAAGTGTCAACATACATTATAAGCAAATAATAGCAGCAAGCATAGGCCTCCTCCATCACATCTGGCTCACACCTCTCTGATGTTGCTCACCTCAAATGAGTCTCCTCTCACTCTCCAGGTGTTTGACACCTTAATAAGCCTCTAATTAGCAGTGCAAAAAGAGAACAAAAAAGAAAAAAAAAACACAAAAACCACCTGTTTTGAGATGGCTCAATTCAGCTAAAATAAATATGTCAAAATTCAAAGTATTCTTAAATCAGAAACTCTAACTTCACACTTCTAAAAATCCCAAAGGGAAATAAAACCTCTTTTTCCCAACAAAAGCCTTAAGGCTGTCAACTTCCCTTGTAGGGCTAACATCATTTTGTGCTGTAGATTTCAGTCTGTTTTCTCTTCACTCTTATATGCACGCAGGGATTTTTTTTTTTTTTTTGAATTTTCTTTACTTCTTCAGTGACATAATCACCATTCAGTTTTGAGACCATGTGCTCTGGTACATTTCCCCTGCTCAAGGGGATGCCCCGCACATGGCATTAACTGGGCATACTAAGTAATTTCTTAATTTTTTTTATTTTTTATTACTTTTATCTTTTACAGTCTAGTCATTACCCCCTCCAAGTCTGTTCCTCATTCCATCCCGCCCCCCCCCGTCTCCAAGAGGATGCCCCCACCACACCCTGGGGCCTCAGGTTTCTCGAGGGTTAGATGTGTCTTCTCTCACTGAGGCCAGACAAGGCAGTCCTCTGTTGTATATGTGTGTATGTGTTGGTGGCTCAGGGTCTGAGAAATCTCAGGGTTCCAGGTTAGTTGAGACTGCTGGTCTTCCTCTGGGGTTACCCTTCTCCTCAGCTTCTTCCAGCCTTTCTCTAATTCAACAACAGGGGTCCCCAACTTCAGACCATTGGTTGGGTAAAAGTGTCTGCTTCTGTCTCAGTGAGCTGCTGGTTGGGCCTCTTGGGAAGGAAAGAAGGGGCGGGCAACCATGCTAGGTTCCTATCTGTAAGCACACCATAGCCTCAGTAATAGTGTCAGGCCTTGGAGCCTCCCCTTGAGATGAATCCCAAGTTGGGCCTGTCACTGGACCTCCTTCCCCTCACTCTCTTCGCCATTTTTGTGCCTGCAGTTCTTTTAGACAGGGACAATTCTGGTTCAAGTTATTCTTTTTTAAAAGCATCAAGTTGGGAGAAGATGTTGAGAAATTTACAGAGACTTGGAGGGGGAAGTGACAGGTAGATAAAATACTTCATTGTATTGGTATGAAATTCTCAAAGCTAACAACATTTAAGTGGTGGCTCACGCCTTTAATCCCAACACTTGGGAGGCAGAGGCAGGCGGATTTTTGAGTTCAAGGCCAGCCTGGTCTACAGAGTGAGTTCCAGGACAGCCAGGACTACACAGAGAAACCCTGTCTTGAAAAACCAAAAAAAAAAAAAAAAAAAAAAAAAAAAAAAAAAAAAAAAAAAAAAAAAAAAAAAAAAAAAACCCTCAGAATGATTAGGGACACCCTCACAAACTATTCCTCACATGGGTGTGCAGACGAGAAAATTCTCTGTGACTAGCCCTTTAGCGGGGCGATGGGCTGGGGTTTGAGAAATCAGACTCTTGGTGCTCAAGTGTGAAAAATGAGTCTGCCCCTACAGGTCATGAGATCTCCTCAGAACCTCCCAGATTCCAACCTTCCCCAGCTCTAGGTGAGACTGGTCTACTCACTTCCTGTGACCTCTTCTGTGCTATCAGTCAAGGTCCCTGTGGAGATGTCACCCTCTCATATTTCACGTGTTAAAGTTAGGGCATTCGATCTGCCAAACTCCAGGCACTGAAACTGAAAGTGAGAGACAATGCTACCCACGGAGGGTTTTACTAAGATAATACCCTGGAAAATCCTTTTATTCTCAAAAATTAATAATGTTCATAGATTTTTTTGAACCCTCATGATGTTTAAATAATTCCAAAAACTGCTGTTAAGGGAATAGAGTCTAAACATGACTAGGCGGAGGGCAGCGTCTCGTCTCTGTGCTACAGTGTGCATTGCACATGCACCTCTTCTATGGTTTATGTAACCAGGGTCAGCACAGAAGAACTGTCTCAGTCACTCCCGAAGCCTCAGCACTTCCCCATGTCCTCAGTATTGAAGAGTCCACCTGAGACCTGGGCACAGACTCTGCTTGCTAGCATGCTGCAGATCCTGTATTCAATTCCAACGATTTCTCTTTTAAATATGTGCTTTTGAGGGCCCAGAGAGTGAGAAGGTCTGGTGGGGTGGGAGTGGGGTAGGGACATCCTCTTGGAGACTGGGAAGAAAGACTGAGATGAGGAACTGTTGGAGGGTGGACCAGGAGGGGGATATCGACTGGACTGTAAAAAAAAAGATTTAATAATAATAATAATAATAATAATAATAATAATAATAATAATAATAAATAAATAAATAAATAAAGTATGTGCGTTGAGTGATGGCAGACTGTTTGTGGCTCTTGTATTAGTTTCCTAGAGTTGGCCAGAACTACAAACTAACTGATTGTATAGTATTGCCTCGAGTTTTTCTTCATCTTTAAGTCCTTAACGCCAATCTAAATCTTCTCCTTCCATCCACAGGTTAAGTGTAGCCCTCACCCCTCATCTGAGCAGCTTTTCTCTACAGCAAATGGAGACAATTACAGAAAACCACAACAAGGCACAATGCCGAGACAAATCCATGGACTGTGGGCACCTGGCCCCAGTGAACACTTCTGCAGCACAGCCCCTGGCTGTGGGGCCCCAGTGGGCACCTCTGCATCACAGCTCCTGACTGTGGGGCCCCAGTGAACATCTTTGCAACACAGCCCCTGCTTCTCATCTCCTCCAAAATTCATTTGGTCACACACTTATATCATAAACAGTAACAAGGTCTAGCATCCAATTATAAAGTTACAGCTTTTAAGACATAGAAATATCTATTAAGTGTAATTCAATTCAATAAAAAGTTACTTGCATGCTAAGAACACTATGAATAAACTATCACTATCATTTCCACCATCTTCTAAAATGTCACTTATTATTTAAAATTCCCTAAGTAGCTTCCATAGCCTACCCAGATTTAACTAAAATCATCTGTTACTTATGCCATTTATGGAGATATTGATTTTATATTTTATATAGACATGAAGCTATCATTTTATTAAATTCATTGCTACACCTGTTTTCAGTTGATTTCTAGAGCTATATAATCATGTAGGTATTTAGTGACATAAGTTATCCATCTCATCTTTTAGACTTTTCCATTCTTAGCTTTTGGACCAAACATCTCCAAATTATTAACTGGAAAGACGTGTCGAAGGCAATGCGATATGTTTTCTTGCTTACCTCTCCAAACTAAAGGGAGTCTCCTCTCCTTCCTATGGTTTTTATAGTGACTGTCCACTCACTGTGTTTTTGTTGTTGTTGTTGTTGTTGTTGTTGTTGTGTTTGTTTGTTTTTCCATTTTTGTTTTCTTGGGGGAGTGAGGGTTGCAATGATTCAATTCATCCCACAGGTATTTTTATTGTGAATGGATTCATCTCAAACTATCTGCTGTTTCAATGGAACCTGTTACGTATTTTAATGCAATCATACTACATCACACTTTACAACTAATGCAGATCTCCGCTGCTGTGCTTCCGGCCTGCCCTTCCAAGTCTGCCTCTATGTGGTATTTCTGCCGCATTCCTTGTACCGCAGCCATCCATCATCCGGCATATTTTCATAGATGTGCTCTCTAAGCTGTCTTCTCCAGTGGATATCATCATTCAATCTTATCTTTCTGTGGTTGTTGGTATTTGTTTTCTGCCTCTAACAGTTGTAAATGCTTGGTCCTGAAAATGCTCTCTCCTCTCAGATGGTAAGATAATTTTACAATTAGACCTGGTTCTCTTCATCTGGATTTCCATCCCTTCTCTCCATCAGGGCAGGGGGTGGGGGGAAGGGTTATGACTTTCTTATAGTTTTTTCATTTATTTTGATATGTTTAGGCCATAGGGGCTTCATTCGATGTTAATCTTATTAGCATTTCCCAAAGGTTCCTCTCTTGTGAAATATTCAGACCAAAATAGTCTCTTTCATACACAGAAATCAGACTCTTAAGAGTCTATTCAAAATATCTCCCCACGAACGTAAGGAGACAGAAAGGGGAAAGAATTAAATTGTTACCTCCTCTCTCACACCACACACTTATTCCTCGTCCTAAAATCGGGTTAAATCATTTTGTTTCATTTTGTAGATGAGCTATTGAGGCTCAGAGAAGTCAGCAAGTTGTCAACTTCACATAGATAATAAAGGATAAAGCTTGAAGTCGAAAATTAATCTGTGTGTTCCTGTGCTTTCTGCAGAATTCCAGATACACTCTTAACTGCTGAAGGGGATTTTTCCCACTTGGCATTTCCCTGAGCCACTTTGAGTGCGTGACATGAGGCGTGCAAAAGTCAGCTGCTGATAGAATCACAACCAGAAGGGGCTCTGCCACAAGTGCATGCACTGGCCTTCTCTCTTTCACCAAGTTTAAAATGGCGTTCAGGCATTCATCAGGAAAGTAACTACAATGCAGTACCTTCTATAATGAGAACCTACCAGAAATCTAAAGTTTTGATTCAGTATATGTGCATTGCTCACTTTCGGCATGCTAGTCTATACCGCATGTGCACAGAATGTATAGATGAATACAGTGTGAGAATCTAGCGAGGAAGTGAGACTCTGTCACATGGCACATTAAACATGCTATGGGGTTTCTGATGCTCTTTCCCCATGCCTTTATGTTACTGATATTGATATTAGTATTTCTTGGATATGGTCTTCCCCTATAGCTCAGACTCAACAGAAACTCAGTATGTGGTCCAGTCTGGACTGGACTCACAGTGAGTCTTTCACCACAAGCTTGAGTGCTCTAGTACACATATGAGGTTGTTTGTCCATTCTTATCTAACCTCTGCTGGTTAGGATATAGTGGTGAGTGATCATCTCATGTCCAGCATTCTGTCTCCAGGCACACACACAGACTCAAGAGGGTTAGAGCAGAGCCCTCTCTGTAGGCTGAGTGTCAATCCATGGGTCATCAAAAGATGGTGTCAGCCCGTGAGATTTCTCAAACAAAAATCTGTAATCAGTTGTATAAAAACAAACCAATAAATGAAGAGACGGTAGACTCATGTCACTGATAGAGAACTAGTGTATTGATATTCATGGTGCCCAACTCTTAAACTTGACCAGGTTTGAAGACTCTTCCTGATGCCTGCTGTCTGTTTCCAAGACCTTGCAGTGGTCTCTAAAAATAAATGCTGTTTCTAATGTGAGGTCCTTAGATTTCTGTCACTTGAGTGGAGACGTGCCAGTTGATGCAGGAATGAGAATTTCCTGCATCCAATACAACATACACATCTGCAGGGCTTCACAATTGAACCAAGTCACAGCTTCTGACTCAACCTCAGTGGAACCACTGAGCCACAGGTTGGAAAACAAAGACTCAGAAGACATACAAACAGGAGGAGAGAAGATGAAAACAAAGGAATCTGCAAAGCCAAGAAGGAACAATGCCTGTGGTTACTAAACTTGGGATCAGTTATGAATCCAAATCACTACATAGCTAATACACTCACTGGTCACCGACTATATGGAGTCCATTACAGCCCAGATCTTGAGTTATAGCACTTCATGGAATCGCGTGATTGGTTTACTTTAGTGTACTGGCTGGTTTTGTGTATCAACTTGACACAAGCTAAAGCTGTCACAAAGAAAGGAGTCTCCCTTGAGAAAATACCGCCATTAGATCCAGCTGTAAGGCATTTTCTCAATTAGTGATCTTGGGTGGGAGGGCGCCATCCCTGGCCTGGTTGTCCTGGGTTCTATAAGAGAGCAGGCTGAGCACGCCAGGGGAAGCAAGCCAGTAAGTAACACCCCTCCATGGCCTCTACATCAGCTCCTGCTTCCTGACCTGCTTCAGTTGCAATCCTGACTTCCTTTGGTGATGAACAGCAGTGTGAATGTGTAGGCTGAATAAACCCTTTCCTCTCCAACTTGCTTCTTGGTCATATGATGTTTGTGCCAGAATAGAAACCCTGACTAAGACATTTAGGATTTTTGTAACCATTTAGGATTTATTAAAGCAAGGTTACACTAATAGCTAATTCTGTCAGAATAATGTTAATATTCAAGACATTTTTCAAATGCTAACTTGTATAATCCTGTTACCTATCTGCCAGGCTCTATTTTTGTTGTTGTTGTTGTTGTTGTTAATTAGCCATCTTTATCTAGTCAGTGACAATGACTTTCCCTGCTTGTTCCTTCTTCTTTTTGTTTTTTGCACTTTAAGATTATTTTTAACTTTTATTGACTCTTTGTGAGGTTCATATCATGTACACCAATCCCATTCAGCTCCCCATCCCTACATATCTGTCTTCTACCATTGTAACACAACACTCCCCAAAAAGAAAAGAAAAACAAAAATTTGAAAAAAAAGATAAGCAAAGCATAGAAAACACCTTACCGAGGAAGCCACAGTGTGTCACCCTGCATCCACAGTGCACCCTGTGTCCACACCGTCTTCACTTGCCAACGTTTGCGGCAGTGAGTCACTGGTCTGGTTCAAGGCCTCTGGCTTCTGTGACAGCATCAATACCGGATCCTCACCAGGACTCCTCCTGGTTATCCTGTTGTCGCCCTGTATCTTGGAGATCTGCAGGACAGCCCTCAATCCTATGGGGTTGGCTCTCCCCCAAGCACACCTGCAGAGACACCCAGTTGAGGCACAAGGCTGTCTTTCTCATGTGCTGCAGTTAGGCTGTTTTTATACCTGTATCACAGATGAATAAACTAAACAGCAAAGGTAGCATATACGCCTATTAAAAAGAAGACTCTGTAAGACTTTGATTCCACACCACTTTTGATTACAATAAAAACACAGTAATGGTACTAGATTTACCAGCAGTTCCATGATTCATTTTTTTCATTTTATTATGTTCCTTGGTAGAATTTGACTGTATGAATGCACATAGCTGATGACCAAATAGAAATGATTTTGTGTCTTTCTAACAGTATTCCAACATTTTCTAACCTGCAGATCCTCCCTATGATCATCATAATATTCCTCCAGTTTATCGTGCTATAGTTTAGACACCCCGGTGATGGTTTGTATTTGCTTGGCCCAGAGAGTGACACTGTTAGAAGGTGTGGCCTTCTTGGAGTAGGTGTGGCCTTTTTGGAGAAGGTGTGTCACTGTGGGCGTGGGCTTTAAGACCTTCATCCTAACTGTCTCGAAGCTAGTATCCTGCTAGCAGCCACCAGATGAAGATGCAGAACTCTCAGCTCCTTCTGCATCATGGATGCCTGGATGCTGCCATGTTCCTGCCTTGATGATAATGGACTGAACCTCTGAACCTGTAAGCCAGCCCAATTAAATGTTGTCCTTTATAAGATTTGTCTTGGTCATGGTGTCTGCTCACAGCAGTAAAACCCTAAAACACACCCCCTTCCTGTCCAAACTCCTAGCTGTTTCTTGACTTCCCCATCTCTTTCCCATTATGCACAATGGGAAAATAAATATCTTTGTTTCATAACTTCTTTCCTTATCTTGAGTTATTTTGGGGGGGATAAATTCTAGAAGTCAGATTTCTGACAAAATGGTTCACGAATATTTTGTTTTTATTCCTGGCATTTATTCAGACTATTTTCCAAACACCAAAACCAAAAGGTTGTAAATCTGTAGGTGAGCCCATTCCCCAAGATCTCATTAGGAGTATGTTACATCTGTATTTTTAATGTTTACTCAGAAGGTATAAGTTGTGTTTTTTTAATTTATATTTCACTTCCATTGCTTACTGATGAGGTTAATATTTCTCAGTTGTTTACTTACTGGGGTTCTTAATGAGAAAATTCTCTGTACATAAGTTTTTCCCAATTATCTATTGAGAATGTAATCGTTTTTCTACCAGTCTGCATGCCTTTAAGAAAGTCATTAATCCTTCCCTGCCATACTCTGTGTGTTTTTCTTCAATCTGTTTACAATGGGGTGAGTGCTCTAACGTGCTGAAAAGCCAGCTTCCAGCACACCTCCCTGGAAGTCCACATCATCAGCCTGACAGATGAAGATGTGACCTTGAAGACAAGGTTTGCTTCAAGAACCAAACACCTCCTTATATTTCAATGAACACTTGTTTGTGGTTTATCCCTCAGTGGTGATGTAAACTCTGAATATAAAGAGGCTGAGGCCCAGAGAAACCTAAGACTGGAGTCTCTTTCACCCTCTGTCTGGCCCCAGCCCTGCCCTGCCCTGCCCTGCTCTGCCCTGCCCTGCCCTGCCCTGCCCTGCCCTGCCCTGCCCTGCCCTGCCCTGCTCTGCCCTGCCCCATCTCTATCTCTTTATGAGCTCAGTGCTAGCAGAAGCATCCCTGATGTCTCATCTTACTAGAAGCCTTGAGGAGGGATGGACTCTAGTGGAAACCACTGCATCTGCTCCTGATCTTGTGACCTCCTCATTCCAATAAACCTCCACCTTGACTATGTGAATCAGAACTAAACTCATTTTACAGTGTAATGTGCCACCACAAACCCAGAGAAAATTTGTCCTCGTCACTCTGCCACCAGGAACACGGTCCGCACTACACACCTCTCACCGTTAATACAGGCAGTTCTTCGGTGTCTCACATGTTCTTTCTTTCCCCCACACAACAGAAAGCATTGTTTTTCCAAGGTATGGAAATAGCATAATTTTACATTACTTTAAATCTTATATTATTTTTATATTTATGCTTAATGATTGGACTCGTCAGGGACATGATTTATTTTATAGTAATATGGAATTTTCTATGTTTCTAGATGTTGCTGGGGAACTGGTTACTTAATGGACATTCTCCATGATGCTGTAGTAACTCCTACAAGATTGCACTCGGTTTATAATTGTATCTATTTCCAGGAGTCTGTCCTATTTGTGTGCACTTCTAACAATATCTAGAAATGCAGTTTTAATTATTATATCTAAAATACTTTATATCTGGGACAACTTCTCCCTGGCCATTTTTCTTCTTTAATAATACTTCTGGTATCCCGTGACTTTTTTCAATATGCCTTAATTCAATTTTGCTATGAAAGGGGATATTTTCAGTCTTATATTTATAAATTGACTTGATAAAAATGTGCAATCTTTACAATATGCATGCTCCCATTCTAGGAGCATTTATCTACCTGTTCTTGCTTCAACCGCATCACAGCAGAATGCTGGGGTCTGCTTTATGTAGGTCACAGCCCTCCAGTGAAGCTCGTCCTGGTGTGCTTTACATCTTAGTCACCACAGGGAACGACTCTCTTTTTCATTATGCCCCCTTGTTCCTTATTGTTGATACACCAAGTCTCTATTTGACAGCGCTGACACGAGTAACAGTGTCTGAAGAACGCTTCTGGATCTTTAGCAAAACTATCATGAAAACGTAGTTCATGGGGCCAGTCCACATCCCTTTAAGCTATAATTTTTTTCCAGGGGTAAGGAAAAGTACAATTACTTTATTTTCTCAAACTTAACCCAATAACAAAGGCTCTCTAGGACATGACATTCTTAACATCTAAGATATGAAAATTTAAATTCATATTTAAGTATAGAAATGAAATAAGCCTAGATGCTATTTCCTATTCTTTTCCACTGGCTTTGATTTTACTCGAAGTTTTAAGTGTTCTATTTTTAACTCTGCGGGCCACTTCAAATTGTACCTGTAAGCTTAGCCTGGGAAGATTATGTACCTTAATGTGAACGTTCACAAGGAAGTAAGCTATATGATAACTGGATACTATTGTTCATCTGTTCCCAATTATACATACTAAAAATGGAATACACAACCTTTTTCCTCTAGGACACTATCAACCTGTCCCTTCTCATCCCACTAAAGACAACATGTCAAGGCATCTGAGTATCCCACAGAGAGACTTCTCTCTCATGTACAAGGAAACAATAACCGTCCTCATAGACTTGCTGGCCCACGTGGTACAAACACACACGTCCAGGCCTAAGGCGACTGAAGAGTGGCCCACGTGGTACAAACACACACGTCCAGGCCTAAGGCGACTGAGGAGGAGGAGGAGGAGGAAGCAACAGGTTTTGGACAGTATGTTAAGCAGTTTTTAAATTATCTCTGAGGTGCTTACCTCACCTTCCAGGAAACGTTAAACATGCGCCCTGCTCTGAGTTCAGATCACCCACTCCACCTGTGGTGCAGTCTGCTGATTCATAGCAATTCCCACTCACACCTACAGCTGGACTTTATTCCCTGGCAATCCTTCCATCTACTAGAGAACTTGAATGTGGAAAATGACTTACACGGAGGAGTGGATAAGCCAGGGGTGTGAGGGAGATAAGAGGGGGATGAGGTGAGAGTAATCAGAACTCACTGTATATATCTATCAAACTGTCAATCAATAAGACAACACACACACACACACACACACACACACACACAGAAGACTCCATGGACCTTCTATCTGATGCTAGCATGCTTCATGTGCTAAGTGTCCCTCAGTGGCACCTGGGATTGAACACTTCGCCCCAACTTTGTGATACTGGTTTTGAAGATGATAAAAGTTTACAGAGGCATTAACTTACAGAGAATGGGTAAGCAGAAGAGGACATCAATCTGTACAGCCCAGCCCTGCTTCCTGCCTGCTCTCTGCTTGCTGATGTCAACTGTTATCCAATGCCTCACACTCCCAACCTCTCAGCCAGGAGCTGCCGCCTCTTCCACGCCTTCACTGCTGAAACGGACTGTGTATCCTCAGACTGTGTGCCAACTAAACCTCCTCACCTTTAACTTGCTTCTTGGTGCATATGTGTGCATGTGTGGATCAGTGTGTGTGTGTGTCTGTCTGTCTGTCTGTCTGTGCTCTGCATGTATGTGAAGGCAAGGGTATCACATCAGTTGTCTTCCTCCATAGCTTCTCCATCTTGGGTTTGTTTTGTTTTGTTTTGTTTGAGACAGTGTTTCTCTGTGTAGCCCTAGATGTCCTGGAACTTAATCTGTAGACCAGGCTGGCCTAGAACCCACAGAAATATGCCTGCTTCTGCAACCTGAGTGCTGTGATGAAATGTATGCATCACAACTATCAGGCCTCCATCTTGTTTTTGAGGCAGGGTCTCTCCCTGAACCTAGATCTCACTGGTCAGCAAGCCCAGAAATCCCCCCTATCTCTGCCAAGCTTGAGGATTACAGGGTTGCTGTGCCCTGTCTCTCACCGCACATTGAGGATTATAGAGTCTCTGTGTTCTCTTTCTAGCAGTCTTGGGCCCTGAACTCAGGTCTTCATGCTTACTTACACTAACTAAGCTGTTACTGACTGTCCCATCTCACCAGCTCTGAAGTTGCTTCTCATGTTTGGTCACAGCAACGACAACTGTGACAGACAGCACTTGGGAGGCTGGACTCTGTCCTCTGTACTCTCCCTGCCTCTGCCCTGTAGCACACACTTCATGTTATATTATAACTGCCTGGAGAAGAGCACAGTATCTGATGTGGTTTGGTCTCGGGGCAAGCACAGAACCAGGAGCCACCACACAGCTCATGTGCATCCCAGCCTATTGCTTGTCCTTCTCTCCTGTCAAGGAGGGATGTGTGACATCACCAAGCATCAGTACAGGACCCGATCAACATTAGTAGTAGCATACGCTGCACCTTCTGCAGCCCCCTGGCGTGGCTCCCTGGGACCACTTTCATTGGTCATTCCTCAGCCTTTCTTGGCTTCCCGTGACCTCAGTGACAGCCAAGCAGAAGTGTGACTTGTGGTTCTGCATCCAGTACTCCTCCAGAATGGAAAGACAGCAGATCCTAAACAGATGTGAGTATCTTTCCAAATGTAGAGAAAGCTCGAGACCAAACCTGAAAGCTGTAAGCATCTTTTAACACCTCCCCCTGAGCTGGTCTAATCCTATGCATCATCTCTTCCTGGCCTTGTACTTGTAATCCAACAACTAACTGACTTCCACTCTCTTTTGAAAGTTGCTTACATGACTGAAATTAACTAGAGTCCTGCATTCAACTTCTCTCCATTTTTGGAACCTGCTTTAAGAATTAGTGGAATAGGCTGGAGAGATGGCTCAGAGGTTAAGAGCACTGACTGCTCTTCCACTGGTCCTGAGTTCAATTCCCAGCAAGCACATGGTGCCTCATAACCATCTATAATGAGATCTGGTGCCCTCTTCTGGCCTGCAGGCAAACATGCAGGTAAAATGCTGTATACATAATAATAAATATGCGGTTCCTCAGAAAATTGGACATAGTACTACCAGAAGATCCAGCAATACCTCTACTGGGCATATACCCAGAAGATGTTCCAACTGGTATTAAGGACACATGCTGCACTATGTTCATAGCAGCCTTATTTATAGTAGCCAGAAGCTGGAAATAACCCAGATGTCCCTCAACGGAGGAATAGATACAGAGAATGTGGTACATTTACACAATGGAGTACTACTCAGCTATAAAAAACAATGAATTTATGAAATTCTTAGGCAAATGGATGGATCTGGAGGATATCATCCTTAGTGAGGTAACCGAATCACAAAAAGTCACTAGATATGCACTCACTGATAAGTGGATATTAGCCCAGAAACCTAGAATACCCAAGATACAATTTGCAAAACATAAGAAAATCAAGAAGAAGAAAGACCAAAGTATGGATATTTCATTCCTCCTTAGAATAGGGAACAAAATACCCATGGAAGGAGTTACAAACACAAAGTTTGGAGCTAAGATGAAAGGATGGACCATCCAGAGACTACCCCACCTGGGTATCCATCCCATAATCAGCCACCAAAGGCAGACACTAGTGCATATGCCAGCAAGATTTTGCTGAAAGGACCCTGATATAGCTGTCTCATGTGAGGCTATGCCAGTGCCTGGCAAATACAGAAGTGGATGCTCATAGTCATCTATAGGAAGGAACACAGGGCCCCCAATGGAGGAGCTAGAGAAATTACCCAAGGAGCTGAAGGGGTCTGCAACCCTATAAGAGGAACAACAATATGAACTAACCAGTACCCCCAGAGTTCATGTCTATAGCTGCATATGTAGCAGAAGATGGCCTAGTTGGCCATCATTGGGAAGAGAGGCCCCTTGGTCTTGCAAATTTTATATGCCCCAGTACAGGGGAACACCAGGGCCAAGAAGTGGGAGTGGGTGGGTAGGGGAGCAGGATGGGGGGAGGGTATAGGGTACTTTCGGGATAGCATTTGAAATGTAAATGAAGAAAATTTCTTCATTTATCTAATAAAAATTTGAAAAAAATGCTACAATACAGCACTGAAAAAATATAATTTAAGAGCTAGAGAGATGGCACAGAGGTCTTGCTGGCCTTCTAGAGGACCCAGATTTGGTTCCTAGCACACACACACACACACACACACACACACACACACATACACACACACACACACACACACACACAAAAGAATTTGTGGAATCATATTTGAGAATGAACATTATGAAGGAAGACAGATTTTTCTTTTCCACAGACATCCTTGGAAACACGAGAGATAGACCATCATGTATGGTCACATGCGGAGCATCAGGTGGAGTCAGAAGACAGAAAAAAGGAGGGTAAAAACATGGTCCAGAGCCTTTATTATAGTTTCCATGAGAAAAACATTGAAGTGAAGCAGGGTAGCTACTTTCTCTTCTTCATTTTAGCCTGCCCAGGAGCCAGAAACTGTCTCCAGTTGTCTGGTATCTACCGTTAGGGTGATTAAGTTAACAAGTGACAGTGGCATTGAAGAGTCCATTGAAGCACTTAGGTATGTTATCCAGCCATGTTGGTCATTAGTGTGCTTTACAGCCATCATGGCTGGACGGTGCTGTTGAGTGCTTCCTTCCTGTGGAAGCTAGGATACAGTAATGGCATTGATGCATTGGTGATAGCCAACTGCTCTCTACTTGGACATATGACCCACTCAATAAGATGAAGTTCATGCCTGGTACCAGAAACCTAGTCAAATTCTCAGGTCTAGTGATGCCAGGTATCTTAGGAGGAAAAGCTACAACCATTACTTTATTAAACCAGCCTAATCCTTAACTACATTCTAATTGTCTGTTCTTATATCTTCAGATAAGTGTGGTTCTTCCCGCTCGTCGAGGAAGCTTCTCTTTGCAAAAATGGAGACCATTACAGAAAACTACAACCAATCAAAATGGGAGTTGTAGCCCAGTCCCAACTGATACATCTACGAAACAACTTCCACACTTAAAGCTTGGGGATCATCGTGAAAGAAAAAGCAGAAAGATTTTAAGAGCCAGAGGATCAGGGAGATTTCTGTGAGATTGTGTCTCCTACCAATTTCAGGAGCTACATCCATAAGTCTCACAAGTATGACTGCCAAACTGTAAGCTGAAGAAGATCAACAATAGACTTGCAAATGTGGACGAGGGCAAACTCAGCAGGCGTAACACACAGTCTGAGAAGGTTATATTAAGTACTTAGAGATTTGTGTGTGTGTGTGGTTTTGTGTGTGTGTGGTTGTTTGTGTGTGGTTGTGTGTGTGTGTGTCTGTGTGTATAAAACAGCAATGAAAATAGTCCATAAATTTGAAAGAGAGGGAAAAACACATGAAAAGTTTGAAGGAAAGAAAAGGAAAGAGGAAATTATGTAATTATATTTTAATCTCAAAAATAAAAACTATATCCCTTGGAAGTATTATGGGCTGTGTGTTGAGTGGTCTTTCTTCTGAGAAGTGTGCCAGAACACGAGTCATTTACTTCACTTACAAATTAGCTGAGTGGGAGAAGACCAGCACCTCCAGGGACAACAGAATCCCGAACACTAGAGTATGACCATCACACTTGGTGTGAGTTCTCATGGGCACCTCCAGGGACAACAGAATCCCGAACACTAGAGTATGACCATCACACTGAGTGTGAGTTCTCATGGGCACATTGCTCTTCTTCCGACACTCAGCCCACACCAGGACTCTCACACACCTGTGGGTCTCATCCATGTAAACCTGTCACCCTAGCACTGCCTGAAAGTGCTAGGCAGTACCTCTGACAAGCAGCTCCTAACCAAGCCAACACTGCTCGGCTAACACATCATTACTATAATGGGGAACAGATTGTAGAAGATGGTTTTTCTGTTCTAAAATCACTTCCTGCTTTCTTTGCAATTAGCTTTGTCTGTACAAAACAGCCCAGCAGATCCTCTCTACTAAATCAGCTCGAGGAAAGAAGTATGGCCTGAGTTCCCCATCATCACATACTAACCTAAAGACGTAGTTTATCTCTGCCATATAAAAGCACAAAATTAAAAGTATCGATTTTATGGGTGCTGGAGAGATGACTCAGCAATTAAGAGTATTTGCTGCTCTTACAGAGGACACAAGTTCAGTTCCCAGCACCCACACTAGGCAGCTCACAGTCCAACCCCAGGGGATCTGACAGTTAGTTCTGTGGGAACCTGAACTCACCAGACATGTAAATGTGCATGCACACATGCATGCATGCTTGCACAGTTTTAGGATCATTTTCTCAAAATGGTAAAACAACAGAGAAGCACAAAAAACATTTTGAACCTAATTATACCAACTCTCCTGGAGTCGAGTAAGCGCCTATAGGTCTAAATAAAACTGTGCATTTAGATCAGCCTTTTATGTCATGTTATTTCCGATTTTAAAAGAAGCTGGTCACTACTTTAGCAAGTTGGAGAGCGGAATGTGTATATTCACACTTTCAACTTTATCTCTGTCATTCATGGATTTTGAAACTCTATAAAAGCTCAATAATATATTCATTGCATTTCCAAAGTCCAACTTCCTTTCCTATTTTATATTAAAAGACTTCCCAGCCTACATGTAGATTTAAGTTTGTATACTACTTTATACTATTCAAAGTGCTTCTATGTCTATTTTCTTTTTTTCTTTTTCTTTCCTTTTTTTTTTTTTTGTTTGTTTTTCGAGACAGGGTTTCTCTGCATAGCCCTGGCTGTCCTGGAACTAACTCTGTAGACCAGGCTGGCCTCGAACTCAGAAATCCACCTACATCTGCTTCCCAAGTGCTGGGATAAAAGATGTGTGCCACCACCACCCGGCTGTATGTCTATTTTCTTAACTCATAGCAACTCTAATGTAGAGAAAGACACATATAGTCTTATCTAAATGGCCTAATAATTTGCTAGATAAAGTTACACATGCTTACTTTCATTGGTCTTTGACAGCTATGTGTGCCAGGCACTATTCTAGACGCAGAAGGAAACAAAACAGTATTGTTGTCCTCTGGAAAACTCTGAAAGGAAAGAATTAATATATAGAAGCAAGCAATAACACATGGAAGCCCAACTTGAAACCATGGTTGTTTAATTTCACATTTGCAACTTTTTGTAAGATACAATTCTTTCCTCCTAATCTAAATACACTGTGTAAAGATCCTCTTTCCCATTGAGTAATTTAATTTCTGCAACTTAATTCTCTTTAAATTTCCAAAGGATCTCAGACTGTTGCAATTTTGAGTGATTCTGTTGGTAACTGTCAAAATATGATTTAATAACTCTCTGTCTAGGACAATAGTGTAGATAATCAGAGAAGGCTCCTCCAATCCCTTCAAACTCACAACACACACAAACCCCAAGTGGGGTGTGGAGAGAAGAGAAAGAAAAGAAAAGAAGAGAGAAGAGGGGAGGGAAGGGGAGGAGAGAGGAGGGGAGGAGAGAAGAGAGGAAGGGAGAGAAGGGGAGGGGAGGGGAGGGGAGGGGAGGGGAGGGGAGGGACGAGAAGTTAATTCCAATGTAGAATAGTAAACATCAAAAGTTGGGAAAAGTTGGTCAGTGTATATTGTATGCACAATTTGAAATGCTGTGGTGAGCTTCATTAATATGTAAAACTGTTAAATTGAAGGGAGGAATGAGAGAGGGAAATAATGGAAGAAAGATGGTGTGAGTTTGGGCAAGTGCTGGTGCCATAGCTCAGTGGTAGAGTGCCACGCCAAGCACTCGAAAGGCAATGGACTCTATCCCCAGCACCAGAAAAGGAAAGAAAAGGCATTCAAAGCTGGAGCAAAACATACCCAAAGAACCGTAAAGTAGTACTAATTAACAAAGTGCACAAATACACCCTAAATATAACACCCTAAATATAACACCCTAAATATAACAGTCCACCCACATACATTTCCTATAGGAAAATGTTTCAAAGTATCCAGCCGTTCAGGCCACTCACTAGTAAGTTAACTAGTTCCAAGTATCATTAGTCATTGATGACTTGCTCGTGAAAGTGCAGAGACAGCACTACCACAGACCTAACACAATGAATATCTTAGTAGAAAGAAATTAACAAATGAATTGTTACAGATCAATAGGTGTTGAAGAGAAAATTACAACGATAGTAAAGCTTAAATAATTTATACACCATATTGATTTTTTCATTATATTAATTATTCTTTATAGCACACATAAGGAACTTGGGGAATAAAACCTTCAAAGTAAAGAGATTTATCTGCAGTGATGTTTAGGTTTCAACCTAAATGTAAAAGGCAAACAGTGTACCTTGATAGTCACACATATTTCATGTTAATAAACTCAATACTTCCAATGCACCTAAATTCCTCCACATTGTTAAAAGTTCTCCTACACAGATGACTTTTATGGATACCACTGGAAATAGCAATAGAGAAATCTTAGGAAATAATATTAGGAATAGCAGTCTGACTTGGAACATTTCCATTATTTTGGCGCTGGAGCCACAGGCAGGAGTATAGTGAGCTGAAGGCCACCCTAGGGAGATCTTGTCTCAAACAAACATACAAAAATTACAAATAGGATACCTCTGGATCCACCTCTCTGACTGTGTATATGGACAGCTTAATAAGAGGCTCTTTGAGGAGGAAAGAGTCCCTGGCACCTTTCTTAGAATTTTTTTTAAGTCGCTGGACTTAAATACAGTTCAACAAGTACTTAGAACAAAGTCCCTAAAACTGATAGGTTGTATAGCCAGCAGAAGTTACTTCCTAAGGCAACCCTATCATGATAGGAAACAAAGGTCTGAACGCAACCTTATTTCTAGGCTGCTCAGACTCAGGCTGAATCATATTGCTGTGAGGAAAGGAGCCTGAGGGGACACTGTGTGCAGAGAGGCAGGGAAGCTACTCTGCTCTCCACTGGTGACTCAAAATCCTTCCTGTGGGTGGGAGAACAACACACTCACACAGATCCCAGCAGGAGAATGTGTATGGACATTTAATTGGATATTAGTTTTACTATCTATAAATAGTAAGTTTGCTCATGGCATTTGACTCTCAGAAGTAAAGTAATAGTTATATGGTTCCTGTGCCTAATAATTTTATTTAAAAATCGTCCAGAGTTTAATGCTAGAATGTTTTTAATGTGTTTTTAATTATATACAAAGTAACAGATTTCCTTATAGCATTTTCTTACTTTTTAGCTTTAGTTGATTACACACACACACACAAACACATCTCCCCAGCTGCCCCTATAGTACTCTGCCAGCAGGAGTGTGCCCATTTTCACTTTCATAGCATGTGACTCTCCTCAGCTCTCTTCATTAAAGCATCTTTTCTCCCATGCCATGGGCCACTACCTTGTGTTTTGGCCTTTATCCACAGCTACTCCCACTCAAATACAAAAATTTTATAATAGTTTGCATAGAAAGATTCTGGAATGTGTACTTTAAAGAATAACTTGCCTCCTGCAAATACATGCAACTATATTTCAGAAGCCTTTCAAAATTAAAAGTAAATAAATTCAGATAATTTCAGATGACACTTCTATTTCTCCCTCTCTCCTCCTCCTCTTCTCCCTCTCCTCACCCTCTCTCTCCCCACGCTTCACAGAAAGAATGCTCATAAATGTTTACTCTGAAGTCTCTTAACGTGCATGAGAGACAGAGTAAGCAACAGTGAGCACCCAATCCTGTAAACATGATTTTGCAGACTACAGCCACTTTTGCACACTGCTTGTCATGCTTTAACTAATATTGCCCTGTAACTCTAAATATATAAAATGTCGCACACAGATGTAATATAAAATGTTACCTAGTGTGCATCTTAATACAAATCTAACAGCTCAAATCTGTCACTATTAACCAGCTGGTTCAGGTGTATGCTAGTAACTCGACTCCAAATTAGCTTGCTTATTTATTTATTTATTTATTATTTATTTTAGCAGATGTTTCTGCAGTGACTTTTCTTTTGTAAAGGACCCTTTTCCACTCTCGCCATCCTTTAAGGTCTTACTGTGCTCTGTGTAGAGGACATGCATGCAATACAATTCTTCATCTCATTCATTGACAAAGACTGGGGAATCTGTAAAACAATGAGGAAACCTCAAACAATTTGAAGACACTGTGTAAGTCACTCTCCAAGTTTCTCCCTTCCACCCCTGAAACTCTGGGTTTATTTCCATCTTTCTCTACACTAACTAGCTCCTGTGCCTGTTAGTTTGCAAAGTAGAGTAACTCAGTACAAGATAATGAGACAAGATAGACAGGCAAGAGGAGAAAGTTGTCAGACCTATCCTCCCAACTCTCTCTCTCTCTCTCTCTCTCTCTCTCTCTCTCTCTCTCTCTCTCTCTCTCTCTCTCTCTTTCTCTCCCTCCCTCCCTCAGGTCCACAATTCCAGCAGAAAGAGACTTCCACAAAATCTCTGTACCTTCTCTTGGGTTTCTCCTACTGAGACAGTAGATCCTGTTAGCTACCATCATACAACCGATATAAAAACATCAGTTTTCCCCATTGCTACTTCATATCCAGTTGGTATCCATTTGGGCTAACAATCTTCCTTTGTTATTAATTTAAAAGGATCTGGAGGTCTGATGTCCTTCCCTTTAAATTCCCAGCTGGTGCCAGACCCTTACTAATAAAGCCAGCAATGCTGTGAAATTGCAACATGTTGCAAAAGAGAAGGTATCTGTTAATAAGTAAATATCAGTGACATTTAAACCAGTAGCCTGTTGGATAGCTTGGAGCCTCTTATAAATACACAAAGAAGAAAGAACCATGCATACATGACAAAGTTCTGTCTTCTTCACTAAATGTTGCCAGCCTTCTGCTTCCATTGTCTTTGGTTCATCATCTTGATTACTTTGGTCTTTCTCCTCAGTGTCACCATTTACAGGCCACACCATCACTCTGCTCTTTTCTCCTTCCCATATGGCCTTGAAATTTACTGAGAAATGGGTGTCTTCTCCTCAGTTTGCCATCCACCCACTAAGTTCTAACTCTTAAAAACCATGTTTGCATTTCTTTACATGTCTGGTATTGCTTTAGACATAAACCATAAAAATCCTACAGGTTTCTAATTGTGATCCATCATTGTAATCCAAGATTACATACCCAGAATCTTGAATTCTTTGGAATAATACTCTGTAAATTTTAAGAATAAATACCAAGGAAATCAAGGTGATTGACATTCTTGTGTTCGTAAGAAATTAGAATGTTCAGCCCAACATAAATCCACAGTGTTAGATCAAAGGTTCTTAAAACAAATGACAGTACTTACCAATAAAAGCATGGTTAGATATTAATAATAGCAATGAACTAAAAATATTTATGTGCCCACAGGCAACTAATTCAATTTCACTGCAGGACTTTTTTCATGTATGAATTTAATTGTGTATGTTTAAACATTTTATTGCTATTTCATTAATTTCCCATTAGAAAAAAAAAAAGGCAGCATGCTTGGGGGAAAAACACTTCACTTTTCCATTTAACTAAGTGCCCACTGAGTACCCACAGTACCCTACCAGTCAACATTTACTTTTATCTTCTATGGCCATTTCTTTTGAATCACAACCTATCAGTTAACTTCTATTCTATTTAGATAAAGATTCCAGGCTCCAAAAAAATACCATAGTTTAGCTTTCATTTTATGATTACACAATATAGGGTGCCTTGGTACGACTTCCTAACTCTGTTCTAAGGGTTAATAACATGGGTTACTAATGCTTGGACAATAATGTAAGATAGTACACTCTTACTACTCCCGATTTTCCAGAACAGAGAGGGAATGCAGAGCAGGTGATTGATAACACAAGGTCACATAACAAGAGGCTGAACCACGTTAAAATCCCTGGCATTTGCCTTTGGAACCCACACTCTCAAACTTTAGGTATAACAATGAATAAGACAGCAGCACTGTTCTCAGCCACTATAAGTTTCTCATTCCATTCCTCCAGTTTATCTTGAGGTCATTTTCCTAATTTATTATCTCTTCCATTGGTCCAACAACATCACATTCTCCAACCAGACCAAGTCAGTTCAGGCTCTACTATCTGGTTTGGCCAGCACTGATTATAATTCTAAATATGTATAAGATTATATAATCCTCTGTCCTCCACCCATCCTGATTTTTTTCTAAACTAAAAATATATAATGAAATAACTTTTCCAAAATTTAGTGTATTTGTGTGTTCCCAGATGAATCACTGATGTCATTCTTACATTATAAGAGGAGAATCTTCCAGAAATAGTCCAGTAAGCCTTATCTTTCTTTCCTTCCTGTAGAAAGAATATTTTGTGTATTGTATGGATGTATAACCTGTCAGTTAAAAAGCCTATGGCCTATATCTTAGGCAGGAAATAGAGGTGGGACATCTGGGTCAGAAAAAGGATTCTGGGATAGAGCCAGTCAGGATATGATGGGAAGATGTAAGGAGACAAGTACATGGTACCTGAGCTCAGCTATGTGGCAAAAAATATAGATTAAAATAAACAGGATATTTTAAATTATATCTAGTCAGAGAAGAGCCTAGTTATATGGCCAAGGTATTTCTAAATATATTTTGAATCTGGGTCTTATTTCTGGGAGCAGGGGTCTGGGAGGAAGAACTGGGGCTAGCTTCTATAAAATGGCGCCCAATATGGGACACAAACCCACACCCCTGGATTAAGCATCTCATACTCTATTGACTGAGCTTGCCAGGCAAGAGGTCTGGCCTGGTGAAATAAAAAATAAGTAAGATGATGATGATGATGCCAACGACAACAAATATACAAATAAATGAAAGAACAAAAACAGACCAAAGCCAAAATCTTCCCAGAAGAACACAAGACAAATGGCTGAGAAGGAATTTCTTAGCCAAGGAGCAATAACATGCAGAGATATAGTACAGAGAGACTTTTTAAAGAAGCCCCTACTAAACCTAAAAAACAAAACATAGAAGTTGGGGCTTCTCCCATGGGCAAAGCACACGGAAATTTCCCAGAGACCACAGTTGTGGGATAAACCACTTCAGGTTCTGCCAAGCTTGACATATCAGCTAAGCCCAATCCTGTCCTATTGGAAATAATGCTCTGAGATCATGGCTTTCAAAAACTCAGTTCTAGTTTGGCTGCTGCAGCCAAAATTGGGTGGAAGGCCAAAATGCTTTTTCCTATAAATAAAGAGATGGGGGCATGGCCAGGCTCAAAACAGCATCTGAGCTAAATACAGCAGACACAAAAACAGAGGCAGGCAGATCTCTGTGAATTCTAAACCAGCCTGGTCTACACAATAAAGTCAGGGTGGGACCCTCTGCTGATAGATATGGCCTCTTACAAATGAAAGTCTAGAATTCAAATTGTCACATTTTTTTCTAAAAAATACTATGTATTTTTGTAGCTCTTTGCTTAATAATAAATAGAAATATCCTGAATAATTAAAAAAATAAACATAGATCTTGAATTTATTTTAAAAGAAAGGGAAATGTAGGTATATTTATTCACATAGATATTAATATCCAAAGAATATAGAAAGAAATGGGAATTGATATAAATGTTTTCAAGAATACATAGGAAATAATTGATCTCAATACTTAGGAGACAAAGGCAGCGACAGATAGGTTCCTTGTGAGTTTGAGACCAGCCTAATCTATAGAGCAAATCCAGGTCAGTCCAAGCTACAAAGAGAAACCCTGTCTCAATTAATAATAATAATAATAATAATAACTGTTTTTAGTTGTTCTAATTGTTTTAAATTATGAAAATGAAGATGGCTACAAGTTCTATGGTTGAGATGTATCACAAATCCTCTATGAGAGAGGTCAAAATAAAGCAGATCTAGATAGAAAGGAGGCTGCTTAATTGGCTCAATCTATACTTTTAATGAAGTCAGACTGCCAAACAAAAGACATGCTATGCTGGGAGAGAGGCTCTAGCTTTGTGTTTATAGGAAAGAAGAAGAGGCTTTGGATTCCTTCCAAACTAGTAAGGATCAGATCTGATAGAGGGAGACCCCGAAGATCGTGACTGCAGACAGGAGGAAAGAAAGCAAGAAGACCTATCAGGATAGGTAACATGATTGGCTGATCCCTCTCCATGGGAACAGCCCTAACCTGGCTGGGACATAAAAATGTCTCTAACCATAATGTCAACTACACACAGCCAATGGATCGTGTTGGCTACTGAGTACTCAAGACTCATTATGCTATCCTCTCATGAATGAAGAATGATATTGCAGAGTATATGATCAAACTAACTTCTAAATAAAAACAGTTGTCTTGCACTTGCTCGTACAAAGAGCAGGAAATCATTCTTAGATGATCTGTGCACCCTGCATGTTCCATACAAATGTCTTTTTAGCACTATGTATTGCTCAAAAAGGTTTGTATATTGAGGAACAGAAGACCAGGAGGGCAGCCCTGACAAGCCACCCTCTAGGATACTGGAATGCTGAGACCTGCTGTTCCAGCTCCCTGATCAATCCCACCTCAAACCGATGCTGTTTCTATGGACTTGCTACTAGAACAGCTTCAGAAAGGACTGCTAATCCCAGATGACCTCCTAATTCAGGCCTTCCAGACTGTTCCAGTTGAGACTTCTATTAAGCCGTGAACTTTCTCAATACATAAAGACTGAACAGCAAGTGCCACTGAAAAGCTTTCTTAAGACTAACCGTTTTTCTAATTTTCTTGGGCCCCAAACAGGAATTCTTTACCCAAATTCAACAGAAATCAATTGTAAGAAGACCATAGTCCCAGTCGCCTCAGTTGGCGTGGTTATTTTCAGTCGTTTTATGAATTACGTAAATGTTGTCATTTTAGGGGATGACCAACAAATAATTATGGTCTTAGACAGGTAGCAAACTAAATAGGAGCTAGATTCAAGGATTCCCTTTCTCTTTCCTTTCCTTTATCTTTTTGTCTTTCTTCCTCAAGTAAAGGAAAGGAGTTAAGAAGAAAAGGAGGGATATAAAAATATTATAAGATATTAGGCAAATAGGGGTATATTATTGAATCTACTCCTAAACAAAGAAACAAACAAAAAACAGTTTATACCCATAATCTTACATTGCTAGATCTTTATATTTTGATGCAGAATTGAGGTTATATGTTGTTACATTGGTACTGAATTTTGTACATTGATACAGGCTTAAAGTTTCATTGGTATATAAGTCTTTATATTTGATATAAAATTTAAGGTTTTGTTACAACATACTGTATATTATGTTTCAACTCCTAAATAGGCCTTGTGCCTATGCAACTCATTTAAAAAATACAAGTTATGAACTATTATGGATAGGTAAAAAATACAAATTAATAGTCAGGTAGTCATTCACATGGTTATATTATATACTAATTTAGTTAATTACAACAAAATGTTTTCAAGGTTAAGAATAAACAATGTTTGACAATTCAAATACACTGGAAATAAACAGCCTTCAAAGTCTCAGAGATCCACAGAAAATAACATTTAAAATTATTTCATTATTAAAGATCTTTTGACTATGAGGCAGGTCTGCTCCTGAGAGTACCCCTATTCCACTTGAAAGATGATGGTGAGCATCAATTACCTCCATATGGAGTTGCTCCAATTATGGCAAGCCAGCCAGTGGGCAAAGAAAATACTCATGCTTTAATTACAGACAGGACAAACAGGTGCAAAAAAGTCAATTGCCAAGCTCTGCCAACACAGGGTAAGCAAGTCCTTCATAATTCCTGCTTCACATAAGTCTGTCAGATATCCTGGACCAGAAGGCTGACGATGGATGGATGCTCCAATGTTATAAAGAATATTGGGGACTGTCCAAGCAATCAGCTGTCTCTGTCATTTCTTAAGTTTTGGAAGCTGTGTTCTTGTGTTTCCTTCACATTCAGACACTGTTTACTCCTTCTCAGATCTCTAATGGGGTTGAAGACTAAATATTTATGGTCTAACAATTAATCTTAGTTGTTTAGGACATAAGAAGATGTTCTAGGTCTAAGAAGATGTTTTTTAGATGGTAATGCAAATTAAGATAGAAATTGTGTTGGGTTATAGGGCTTTAAATAGGATAGATAATAGAAATTTTTCTTAATTGCCAAATACTATGGACTGGACATTATAAATGTACACCATACCTTATAGTTTTCATAATAGTTGTAATTGTATTTAACTTTTATTTGAAAGAAAAGAACTGTTTATTGGACTAAAAGGGGGAATTGTAGAAAGAATATCTTGTGTGTTGTATGGATGTATCACCTCTCAATTAAAAAGCCTGTGACCTATGGCTTAGGCAGGAAATAGAGGTGGGACATCCAGGAAAGAGACAGGAGTCTGGGAGAGAGCTGGGCAGCATATTTGATGGGAAGATGGGAAGAGACAAAGCAGGGCCCTTGAGCACAGGTAACCAGCCATGTGATGTAGGCTAAAGTAAATAGGATATTTTAAGTTATATCTAGTCAGAGAAGAACCTAGCCATATGGCCAAGGTATTTCTAAATATATTTTGAGTCTGAGTCTTATTTCTGGGAGCATGGGGCTGAAATGAAGAACAGGGGTTAACTTTACACTTTCCCTTTTTTCTTTGGATTATCAGGAGATGTAGCAACTTGCTAATTGTGGATCTCAACTGCTAACAAGTAGAATTTACACCGAAAATAACAGTCATGAAGCAAAGTGTCCAATAATGTTCTAAAGGACCACAGTCTTGTCAATTACACCATAATTTTTAAAGGCAATTTTAAAACAGGCATTTACTGAGCCCCTTCCATGATTTAATCTCTGTGCTGAGCACTTCAGGTGTGTTTTACAAAGCAACAGTATATGCCACAGGAAGATTAAAAACAAATAAAATGCTCTAAGCTAACAACATTTGAGTACATTTCCCAGCAAATTGTTAAATGCCCAGCTGTAACTGATATAAAGAACCATGAGCCAATTAAAATCACCAGAGAATTTATCCATGAAATGCAACATCTAGCAAGTTCAAGTACAAGGTAAAAGACTATATATATATATATATATATATATATATATATATATATATATATATATATATATGTGTGTGTGTGTGTGTGTGTGTGTGTGTGTGTGTGTGTGTGTGTGATACATATAGATATCATATGCCATATAGATATCATATGCCATATAGATATCATATGCCATATATACATATATATATATATGTGTGTGTGTGTGTGCGTGTGTGAGTTTCCTGTTTAATTGCTTAAATAATAACTCTACCTAATAAAGTATTTTATAACTCTTAAAGTCACATTAGGTTTTGACAGTCTCAAATTATTTAATTCATTATCAAGCATATATAGCTTTCAAATGCTGTACGTTCTGGTTGTCCTTAGTCAAAGTGAGGTGATAATAATTAGCTTTGTAGAATCATATAAGAGTCTAAGATTAAGCAAAACCACATTGTTGGCTAAATTAACCTATCTTCTAATTATCTGTCAAACACTTCTGTTTGAGAAAGTGAAGCTGAGCCTATCAAAAACCCCACAGTAACCAGCAAGAGAGGGCAAGGAATACATCATATGTTACAATTAACTACTTGCAGTTTATATCCTCACCACTCAAAAGACCAAGCGTGTTTAACCTGTTCCTGGCTTGTAGCAAATATTGGTGATTGTAGGCAGGGAACTCTAAGGGAACTTGTCATGAACAAGTTAAGTGGATGTGGTGTGCAGACAGAACAAAACCTTATCTGTTCAGTTTTACACTACACACAAACCTTGTGGTAACAAAATTAACCTTCTTGGCAGTTCAACCTTTTTAATTAGAAGAGACAGCAAACTGATTATGCTTTCTAAAGCAGTGCAGGCTGTAATATTCCAGACTCTTTGAATCAGAGCACTGCAGAAGAGGCATATTTTAGAGTGCTGTCTAAAGGCAAAACAGGATGAGGCTTCAGCGGTTCTGTCTGTTTGTCCCTTTGTTTGTTTTAGGATGAGTTGTGCTATGTTTTCCCGTCTTCTCGTTTTGTATTTATTAAGAAAACGATGTCATTAGTGAGCCTCAGTGTTTCAATCTCTGAATGTGTAAAAACGATCTCTTCCTTCCAATTGTACTTTACCGACGTTCCCTTGAAGAAATATTTACAAATGCTGGAGAGCTGACTGGTTCATTTATAAGCTCACTTGTTCTTTTCAGTTGATAATATAGAGAAGGTGAGAAGACACCTTAAATGCATCTTAGATTTGAACCAAGGCCTCTAAAAGTAAAAGACTGTTTTTCCCACGAAGGAATTTCATCACAGTGTTAACCAGAAGCTGCTGAAGTGCCCTCTGCTGAGGACAAGTCCACTTCACAGAGGTCATGCTCACTGAAGACAGCTACCCATTTTATAAAATTCTTTCTCAAGTTGAAATCCCACCAAGACTCATCCTGGCTCTACCTTTGGGGTTAATACAAAGCATGTCTCCCTCACCTTCCTTGCCTTCTTCTTTGGAGTACTGAAGGCAGTTCTAATGGTTCTCCTCAAGTTCCCCATCTTCACTGTAAATATTAACCAAAGCCTTCAGCCTCCGTGAATGTGGCTTTCAGGTGCTGTCAGTCAAGATGAATTGCCATTTGCTTGGAAGCTTTACTTCAATTGAATGCAAAGAAGACGCCTGAAGGCTCCTTTCTCTCTCTTTTACTAGAGCCTGTGCTTGAACACCATTGAAGAGCCTGTGGTCTAACCTACAGCATCCTATTCTCTGATCTCACACACTCATCCAGGTACTCAGAAACACACACACACACACACACACACACACACCACATATCACAGAAGGGTTTCTGTGGTACAAAATGAGTCACAGAACCTTATCATCCTGGCCACAGTGATTAACCAGAGGTAATTTCTCCGAGATTACAAATTGGAGCCCAGCAATGGCCTGCTTACCTCTTTCCCTGAGGAACATTTAGACATAAAAACCTCTTCCTGAATCATGGGGTACTTCCTTAGAATGTGCACAGGATGTGAGGAAAAAGATCCCATGTTTCAAGTCATTGTTAAAACCATCTCCACACTTTCCTGTTCTATGGTATACTTTCATACGTCAGCAACTCTCCTCGATTTGAAGTAGGCTTATATCACTTGCAGCCCAGAATACTCTCTAGTACTGAATCTACAGGACATCAGCTATCCTAGTAGGAGCAATAGAGCATGGGTAATAAAAGACAAAGATCCTCCTCATCCTACAGAAGGACATGGGAGAGCATCTTCTAGAATCTTATAAGAAAGAAGATAATGATAGCCACTTCCAAGGTTAAAGCTACCTTTCCTAACAGGCAGGCTCACACACAATTGACACTGCTCAGAACTCCATTCCCAGAATATCAGAGCTCCTGACATATACGTGGGTTTAAGACAGTATTCTCCATGCACATGGATGGAGAGCACTGGATACAAAGTCAAAATGAAGACGTGAATCCCCGAAGAACACTGCAGGAACACCATCTCACCTTCTCAGTGTTAGAATGCTCATCAAAACTGGGGAGTGCATTATCTCTGTGGTGGTTTTTATCTTTTTTTTTTGTCATAAGATGCTATGATTCCACCCATACTCAACAGTGGTAAAGAGGATCCTCCCTAAAAGACTGAATCATGCAGATAAAGGGGAGGAAACACAGTAAAAAGGAGGACAGGCTGGGGAGAGCGCTCTCTGGGGCTCGAGTTCAGGACCCCAGCCCCTTTATGAAGCCAGACACCATAGCTTTAATTCCAGCATTGGTGAGATGGAAGGCACAGACAGAAGAATCTTTAAAAGCTCACAGGTCAGTTAGGCTGGCATAGCATCTGCTAACAAGAGACTTGAATCGAGCAAGGTAGAGGCAAAGAACTGATGATACATTAGACCCGTCCTCTGACCTGCACAAGCACCCTATGGCATGCACATGCCCAGCCCCTCCACCAACACTATGACACACACACACACATAACCCACTGAGGAAATAATGAGGGGAGACATCACAAGCAGAGAAGAAATCCTTAGAAAGATGATTTTAAAGAAAGAGAAGCCATCTTCCCGTTGGTTTCCTATCCAGTCTCAAGCATTGTCTGTGTCACATTCATCTTTGAACCACCCCAGGGTCTTGCCCCTTCCTGGGTCTATGAAATCCATATGATGTGTCCTTCAGTTCCCTATGTTCCCTCAGAGTATGCTCTCACTCTTCTGGCTCTAGTCCAAGTGTCCCTTCCTCTGCTCTCACTACCCAATTACCCCATACAAAGGCATTAAGAATTAAGTACTATATGCCAGCATATTGTACTATATATACATACAATGTTATACATACTATAGATAAGCTATTTATTTGTCATAACAGCTAGATGAGACATTCTAAGTGTTATTTACATGACAAAGTAGGGGGAAATGTGCAACTCAGACTCAGGAAGAGTGTAACTTGCTCCTAGTACAGAGAACATTGGAGACCCACTTTCTTCCACCTCCAGAGTCTTACATTTACCCATCACGTGACCCACAAGGGCACCGGTCCTGAAGAGAAAGGGGAGGAGCTGCCAAGAGGGGACAGAAGCAGAGCGCCCAGGGAAATAAAACCAACAGGCGTTCCTCCGCAATTTTGCTTAGAGTCAGCCCTATTTGAAGTAGAACCTTGTTCCCATTATGTAGCAATAGATTATCTGCCATTTTGCATTGTGGAAATGTACCCTCCATTATCCAGGCTAATCTTGTTGACTGTAGAATGCTGTACACAGACATTACAATGACAGACAACTAATTCAATCTTCTCTGCTAGCGAGATGCTACTATTAATGTCTCTTCAATTCCTTCCCTATAGTTTCTGATGCAGGGCACTTCACATATATCACAGCTATTCCTTCCTACAGTATGTGGAAGGAAAGTCATTGAGACTCACTGGGGAAAAGAAGACAAGTTGGGAAGAAAGAAGGTTACACGACGCCACACAAACCACCACAAAACGGAAAGCAAAACAAGCCCATGAATGATGATGACCTCATAACTTGTGGAGCAAAAAAGAAATGGATGTTTATGAGCCCTGGGTAAACTGAGAACATTAGTTGCTTTAGATGGAAAGCACATGTTTAAACAGTCAAGGTGAGATGTTCCTGGCTCGGAGAAGAAGACTCAAAGCTTGTGGCCTGCACCAGGCCTCAACAGCAGGACGCTCCCCACCCAGCCCAAACCCAACTACTTCACAAGTCCCATCCTCCTGTAAATCTTCATTTATTCACTAAGACATTGCTCTATTGGGGTTTTCTTTTTTTTTTTAATACTGACACTCATTGAAGGTCACCAGGGGTTTTGATGTGCTAATGAAAGACTCCAGTTTTACTACAATGGACAAAGTGAAACAGGCTCCCAAACTCTTTGGGATCAACCAGGAATGTCTAACATCTAAATCAAAGGCCACTCCATGGAGTGATGTAGAGCAGGGACAATCTCACTGAAGTCACATGCAATGTAGTGGGGAGATTGAATGCAATACTTAGTTTAGAAGTTTTAAGCTAAAGCACAATGGTGGGCTCTAAAGCAGTGTGCTCAGTGTACTATTAAAATATTTACAGGTGTAAACCCTTCAAGCACACTAAGGGAGAAAGACTACCAGCTTCTTATTCTAACCAATTTCTATCAAACCAGACGGGAGTCGCTGGGAGATAAAGCATTTAAAAATCTGCCAGAGTAAAAGGAAAAAAATCCTATAATGAAAGTCTGCTCATTCTCAGAGAAATGAAGTAGAATTAGATGCCGCAATTGTGGCAAATTTCAGAATCTGGGCAGTTTCCAGTAAATGAAGCTTTTCCATAATGTCAAATGCAGAAAGCTATCTGATATCAACATATTGAGCTGACTGTTTCAATTCCTATTTCCTTGCACCAAATTGTTTGAAACCTCTGAGATAAAAACTTCAATAAAACTAGTGTTCTGATCTTTTAATATTTTATTCCCTTGAGCATGTCAGATTAATCTCCAGATGGCAATGGGCAGAACGAGCAACCAACCATGTTCTTAAGCCCATGCTTCTCTCAGAGGAGCCGCATTGGCAGCAGAGACTTCAAACTTTCTCAGTCCTCAACAGCGTTACTGTTTTCACGGATGGTGTTCCTCTTAGTCATTAAATCTTTGTATTCACTCAGCACACACCCAGGCACACAGTAGGCATTTAACAAATAATGTTTAAATAAACTGTTGGAATGGCTTAAGGGGGAAAGCGGCAGGCAGTCTTAGGAAGAACAGCATGTGTCCAAATCCTGGCATTGCCCAGCAACAAGGACCATCTCCAGAATTAGGGTTATCACAGTGGAGCACGATTTTGCACGTGTAGATCTTCAAAGAGGCATCAAGAGGATTGTTCTCTAAGCTGGCAAGCAGCCACCCAAAAGCCACTTAGAAGGGGATTATGCTCCAGCCACACCATTCCTGAAAAACTGTGTCTGCACTCCCGGCTCCCCTATTCTTTGGGTTTCCACCACATAATTTAAGTTCAAGACTCGACCTCTCTGGTCCAACCCAGACGCTCAACACCCTGGCTATTCCATAGCTGTTCTTGAGTGTCTGCTCCAAATGCCTCATCACACAATGCTAGGCACCGCACCAGCACCGTGCAGAATGCACATCAGGTTGGCCTTGGACACGTCTGAAGGTGACAGGGGGTGGCAAGAAACAGTGAAGCATGGGAAAGAAACCAACTCAAGACCCCCGGGGTATCCAGCGGTTTCTCACCCTTCACCAAAATTCTCTGCCCACCCTTTGGAAACCGCTGCCAAACAGCAAAGGGAGCGCGACGCGGGACTGGCGGGGTCAGGACTTGGGGGAAGGGAGTGGGGTTCAGGAAACCAACAGACGCGGGACAGTACCTGGTGTGGCTGTGGTTGCGGGGACAATCCTTCTTCTCCATGATGGCCGGCACGCAGTTGGTGAGCTCGGTCCAGTCGGCATGCAGCCCGCAGCTCCAGCCGGTGGAGAAGCGGGAGAAGAGCCAGGTCTCCTTCTTGCCCGGCCGGTGGCAGGTGCACTTTTTCTGGCCAGCTTTGCAGCTGCATGGTTGTTCCAGACGAATGTTCTTCACCAGGTGCCGGCCGAACGTGGTGCCCCCGGTCTTCTGGATGTGCAGGAACACGATCACATCCCGCCCTTTGATGTTGAAGTCCACGAAGCGGGTCAGGTCCTTCAGGGTGAAGTTGAAGCGAGGCACGAACCGGGGCAGGGAGCCGTTTTCGGGCGCCTCGGGGTCCGGCTCCTCCTCTTCTTCTTCTTCCTCCTCCTCTGGGTCCCCAGGATCCTCATCCTCATCCTCGGGAGCCGCGACCCCTCGAGACCCCTCGGGCGGTCCCCGGGGTGGCGGTGGCAGCTGGGGCCGCCGCTCCCACTCATCAGGGGGTGCTTGTGCCCGTCGGGCAGGACTCGGGACAGCGGGCGGGCGGGCCTCCCCGGAGCGGAGCTGCTCCCCGAAGTTGGTGCATGAGCTGGTGCAAGAAGGGGACACGTACTGGTACATGATGACCACGAAGAGGAGAGTGAGCACCGGCGTCAGCAGCCACTTGTTGAACCTTTCATCCATGGTCCCGTTCTCAGGCCAGCAGGTGAGGTGGCTGCGGCGGCAGCGGCGCGATCCGGCGCCTGCTCGGAAGTTTCGGGGACTCCGGGGCGCGGCTCGGAGCCCGCCGCTCCTCCATGCCCCTGCCGCCGAAGAGAACGGCTGTCTGGCTGCCCCGCCGCACTCCGGGGTTGGCAGAGCCGGGGCCTACGAGCGGAGCCGAGAAGACAGGCGCCGGCGCCGGCGGCTGTGGCGTGGGGCTCCTCGCGATCCCTGGGGCGCCGGGCTCCAGCCGGCTCCTCTTGTACCGAGGCGCGGCGCTCTCAGGCGACACGCAGCATCCCGCCGCCGGTCCGTAGACGCTCAGGCGCTGCGGTGCGGGATTTGCGGGGTTCGGGTCCCGGACCTTCCCGGGGCAGCTGCGGTGGCGAGCACAGGAGCTGCATGAGGCTCGCCAGGGCGCGGACCAAGGGCGAAGGCTCGGCCCGGCCCCGCAGCCCCAGCCCTCCGCGTGCACCGCGCCCCGCACCTTTGCCCGCGGGTCCCTGGGCGCCGGGAGCCCGCCGCAAGTTTGCAAAACCGCCCCTCGGCGGCGGCGAGCAAGACGCCTCTGCGGAGCCGCCTCCCGGGCGAATCGCACTACTGCTCCGGGTCCGCCCGCCCAGGCGCAGGCAACGCGCACACACTCGCTCACGCGGGCTGGCACCGCCACAACCCGCCAGCCGGTGTGACAGGAGCCCTGCTACCCGCAGCAAAAAAACCTGCCCTAGGTACGGAGCATGCGCCAAAGCCTTCCTCAGCCCTGGAGGAGTTTCCAGGGGAGGAGTCCACCGCTCCGCTGGGCTCGCGGGAGGCAGCTGGGGGTGGGAATCCCTTCAGCTTGGAGCCTAGGGAGATCTGGCAGAAAGGCTACCGCGGAGCGAGAACAGGCCCCATGGAGGGCGTTGCAAGCGATGATCTGATTCCTCTAAATTGCAACATTGGCAGCTTTCTCGGTATGAGAGTCGACAGAAACCTGGTTGGTCTTGTTTGCAGGAATAACACCCCTATGGCAGAAAGTCTCACGCAGACTATACAGGGGGTTACTTGTCCTTCCTCAGCAGGGTACATAGGTCCCAGACTTCATTTACTGCCTCCCCAACACGCTCAAACTGATGAGCTCAAGTTTGTTCCAAGCTTCCTTAATTATGAACTTAGTAGGTCCAACACTACAACTTTATTCAACCAGCAACCATTAAAAAGCCTGCCCTATAAAGAGATTTGTGTTTGATGCGAACTCCATTTCCATGGCTCCAAGACGCAGCCCTGCAGGATATAAATCCTAAAATCCATTCCATTAACACAAAGTGAGCTCTTCAATGTTCAAGACTCGCCCTTTTCCCACTCCAGTGAGAAGAAACATCAGCTTCCCTCACCTATTCCACAGTGAAGGCCTCCTTCGTCGTCGTCCACAGAGGTTTTCTTTAAACTTCGTCTTTCGAGTGTGTACATTTTGAATTTGCCCCATAATCCAAATTTCTTCGCTTAAATACACTTTATGAATTTCAGATAGTAAACTGATACACCATTCAATTCACATCAATCTGGAGTACCTGACCCACAATGTCTAGACCAGCTAGGGCTGATTTCCAAGCTAAGAGTAGCCTTGTGTTGGCATTAGGGACAATGCAGTGTGAGTTCCTGACCCAGACTAAAGGTGTCCCCAAGAGTTACCAGAGCCACACCAGTTGTGGTCTCCCACACCAGTCGCAGCAGCCTACTGTCTCCTTGGGGGCGCTATGTGGGACTTGTTCCTTTCTGAGAGCAGTGCTGGCCTCTTCTGTCAAGTCCCCACGTACAACCATCACTTCAAATCCTTCTCGAACACCAAAGCTTGCTCATCAGAGCTTATTTTTATTGTTCTAGACAGGAGGAGTTCTTCCCAACAAAACGTTCCCTCTCTGCTTCTTCCCCGTTCTGAACTTTATGCACAACTGCAAGACTGTCTATACTGTAAAAATCCACGTTCCTAAGTAGGGTGCTGGATGCAACGACTCTACTTCTCTAAAGCTTTTTGCGCTCTTTTTTCTCTCACTCAAGTTTAAATTCATGTTAATGACATCATATGACACTCCAAAACAAGGAATTGTGCTTTTTAAAAAGCAGAACCCGGTAAAACCCAGCAATTGTTTCCTAGGTGCATCGAATTGACGAGACATTTTTTAAAGGCTGGAGATTCATTCCAGCCTTAAAATGCATACACGGGTCCTGGGTTTCGATTTCCAGAATTATTCTTAAAGCTGGACATGATGGCCAGTGTTCCTAATCTCAGCATCTCTGCTAAGGAAGCAGAGTTAAGAGACAAACAGATCCCTAGGACTCTAAAAACCAGCCAGCTTAGCCTACTGGGCAAGTTCTGGGCCAATGTTAGACTCTGTCTCAAACAAAAGGTGGATAGCATTTGAGGAACAACATCCCAAGGTGTCTTCTGGCCTCCACATGCACAAGAACACATGCTGGAGTGGGAGTATTTCACGTCAGAAAAAGAAAGAAAGAAAGAAAGAAAGAAAGAAAGAAAGAAAGAAAGAAAGAAAGAAAGAAAGAAAGAAAGAAGAGTCATTATGCCTTTGTACACTGTTTTATTGGAGAAATATCCTATTTTCTAGAATATTCTTAGTATCCATAGCTAAGTAGAACCTTTATACCCAAATGAGTAGTGGGAGTGTCGGTGGTAATCTGCAGAATGGAAAAGCACTTTTCTACCCATCTTCTCATTTGCTCCTCAGAGCAGCACTCTAAGGAGATTCTACAAAAAGAAGATGGATAATATCTCGTTTCTGAGATGAGGAGACTGAGCCAAGGAAAGCCAGGTTAGAAGAAAGTCAAAGCTAGAAACATCTAACACTCTGAAATCCATTCAAGTCACCACCCAAGAAATCCACAGAACAACAGAAACACAGCTCACAGTTTCCTCTCTCCCCTCCTGAGACCATGGGAGGCAAGAGGCAGGGAGAGACAACAGGATTGCTACACAATTAAGTTGTTCTCCCTCTCCCTGTGGCTTGCCAGGCAAAGCAGAGCTATTTCACATCCTGCGACGTTTTGGTATCTAGTCAGAGTTTCCAGATAAACAAGGGAAAGACAATATCGATCATAAATCAACTGCGTCACTCCTAAAATAGGTCATTACGAGAATTTCAGAAGAAAATATTGTAAAAATGTAATAGTCATGTTGTTCATAACTTATGTGTCCATAAGTATGTCTGCCCTCATAACAGTATTCAAAAAGCAATATCCCATAATCCTATAAAAAATCTTTCCTGTTATTGTTGTTTTTACCTTCAGTAAAATAGATAACAGGGTGCCACCATTTCCTTGAGATAATTGGAAGAAAAACAATGCACAGATTCAAGGCAATTGCATAGATAATTCAGGCTGTGCTCAGAAACTCGTGTCTAATGATAGGTAACTGTGGTTGGGTAAACACTGTGTCTGTCCCAGGTGTGATCTCCCTAGTACCACAGCAGAACTTGCCGTAAACTTAATCAAAGCTCTTAAATCCTGCAATAAACAGGCTTCCTTATCTATGAGGGCAGACCTCGCATTCTGGTGAAAATGAATAGAAACTTTCTAAAACTGAACGCTCCCCAGGTGAAAGGAAAAACATATTCGCATTCAGCTTGCTATACTTACTCCACGATGACACCAGCTGGCAATTGTTTCTGGCTAACAGATTGCAGCTACTATGATTCCTACATAAATTATTAAAATAATAAAAGTAATGTTTTCAAAAAGCTTTCTTCCACTTCCTCTGCCAGTCTCTCGAGTAAGCTTAACACTTAGCTGTCTGTGAGGCAGTGTGTTCTCCCGGTTTTATGTCTCCACAAGCTTTACTGTGATTATTTTCCTGCCTGATTCTTTCTCTGCCTTCACTTTATTTTTTTCTCTTCCTCTCTTTCTCTCAAATACCCTCAAACCTGTTACCAGCATTGTATGGCCCCCACTTCCAGGATTCAAACTTTTGATTAGAACAGTCCTCCTTTAATCAAGTTCATTTGGGAGATAAAATTGCATCTCATCTTCTTCGTTTTCCCATTGGTACAAGAAACTGCCTTTGAGACCGGTGAGGACCCTGGCGAGATGAGAGATTCCAGCTGTCCCAGAGAATGCTTAGGTCCTTTGCATTGTCACACGGGATGCAGAGATGCACACACTCTTCAAAGCAGATGGAAAACAAAATAGCTCACATCGCTGATTGGTGACATGAATCTCTCTTTCAGAAAGGAGTCAGGGCTGGAAAGATGGCTCAGTAGTTATGAGGACTGGCTGTTCTTCCAGAACTGGGTTTGATTTCGAGCACCACATGATGTTTGCAACAAAGAGTCTCCAAGTCCAGTCCCAGGTCATCCGGCACTTCCTTCAGGCACTGCAGACACAGCTGTGCACAGACACATGTCCATACACATACCATTGTAAGGCTGAAATAAAGAAGGAAAAGTGTTCTTATCCACTGAAAAGACTTCTTTCTTGATTTTGTAAACAAGCCCTGCCCCCCCCCCCACCAAGCCCCTTGGTTAAGCAGTTTTCAAGTAACACTAACTTTTTCCTTAGGAAGTTATTAGAAGCACGTGTAGAGTCAGTAGCAAATCATAGGATGAACGATAATACATATACTCCAGTTCCCTGTATCACTGTGACTTTGAGGTAACTGTGTCTCTACATATTGCATTTCAAAATTCCTATTTCTATGAATGGCTGGTTTTTTTTTCTTTATTGTATAACCTTCTTCACCCACCATAGATAGCAGCCTGTCAGGGAAACATGGAAACTGCTATCTGTATGCATAATATGTATTCATTAACTCAGTATAATGTAAGTAAATGTACGAGTGTTTTCATAGTAGATGTGCAGTTATTTCTTCAACAAGAATTTGTTGAGCATTTACCATATTGCTTCAGGAGCTTGAGCTACACTATCAACCAAGACCAGTCAAAACAGGCCTTTATGATCCCTACATACTCACAGAGATGGTAAGTGATGAAGAAAGAAGACACAGATATAATTAATCATATATATATATATATATATATATATATATATATATATATATATGCTGAGATGCATACATAATGTATAAAGTGCCAGGTACATTTAGGTATTTGGCTTACATTGGGGAGCAATGAAGATGACAACACTTGCCCTCAGGAATTTAAATGCCACAAAAACAAAACCAGTACGGAAGAAATTAGAAGAGACTGGGAGATTGGCCATATTAAAGCTGGTGGGGTATTATTAAAAAATTAATTCTGAGAGAAGGGAGATGAGGGAGACAAGAAAGCATGCAAATTATATATATGTAGTCAATTGAACTATTTATTTGGTTAGGATAGACTCTAAGTGGTCAAATGTAGAATCGGAGAAACGAGTTAAGTGACCATTCCAGTAGCCAGAAGAGAGAAGGCAGTAGCTCCGGTAGAGACAGGAAAGTAGCAGAAGAGGTGATGGGAAGTGACCAGACGGTTTGTATTTTTAAGAGTGAAGAGTTCATGTTCCATGATGAGTTGAACTTCGGGTAAGAACGAAAAAGAAGAGCTGAGGATTCCAGCAGGATTAAGCAACTGAAGGATGCACTGTGGCTGTTACCAGTAGGATGATGACCAGTCTCACTGGAGGATAAACAATGAAGGTGATGACAAGCAGCACTCAAGCGGACAGGGAAAGGAGTAGTGGTTCCTGCAGCCAATTCCAGAAGGAGTAGGCTGAAGCAGACACCCGGGAACAGGGCTTGCTGCCCAGAACAGTAAGTATGACTCTCTGCAGTTGGAAAGAACTTGGGAGGCATTAGGTAGAGAAGGACCTCAGAGTGGGGGGGATTGAAGGCAGGTAACTAGAAATGTGACCGTGACCGTAGGTATAAAGAAAGCCCTGGGATGTGTGGCAACATAGTTCATGGGCTCTGGGAATCAACTGGAAATGCTTGAAAAGAAAGCAGGGGACCCGGTCAAGAAGCCAGTGTAGTTGTCCAGGAAACCGATGATGGAGACTTGAACTAGGGAGGCAGAGGTGGAGAAAGTATAAAACCACAGACGTGTAGTGGAAAGGTGTGAATTGCCTCATTTCCCAACAACAGAACAGAAATTTCCTGCAGAATCGCACTGTCTGGGGGATACGGAACCTATTGGATCTAAATTGAGCTGTCATGTCTTTGTGTTCAGGGTATATAGTCAAAGTCATGGCCCTCCCTCACTCCCTTTGGCTTTCGCCCAAATCCCACCTGGACTCACAGTCCCTGTAAATGTTCGCTGGGAAGGTTGTCCTCCAGCTTTTCCTGTGCTCTGATGGTCTTTTTGGGGCCTCACTAGTAGCTAACCCAGTGATTTCCCCACGAGCAGATGCAGCCCTCTTTACCGGAAAAAAAAAATTTATTTTTTTAACTTGAGAACACTTAAAAACATTTGCTGTACTCCTGATTGACAGGCAACTAAAATGTGTTTAGTGCAGCCATGACCTTTAACGTGTTTTCCTTAGAGTAAATATATTGCCACTAATAGAATTTGAGTTAAAAAGCATACACCATTAAATGTGAATAAAGTCTGTATAACTTTCTCTTCAAATGAACTAATCTAACCTTCAATCTAACCTTCAATGCAGGCATGATTATCTCCCATTACAACCTGAACTTTTCTGGAAAAGCAAACGGGATGCTTCAAAAATGTGCCACGTTCGAGCAGGAGCCGTCTATCTCTGTATCACGACAATTTAGTATATTGGGGACCAACCACGTGAACAAATATTTTGAAATAATCCCTTTAGATGGTAAGGAAACAGAAGAGGGCACTAAATCAGGAAGAGAAGAAATCAGCTAGAGGGGAGGAGAGCTATGAATAAAGGCGTGTATGTAAGAAGGTTCCACGGTGAATCCCACCGCACTCTACGCTAACTGCAAAGATTAATCTGAAAAATATATATATAAAAAAAAACACAGCAGGGACAGTCAGACCAAATAAATCGCTGGACCCAGGGTGTGGAGGTCATGTTTGAATTCTATATTAAAGACAAAAGTGTGTTAGTTCTAACATCAGGTAGCAAATAGCAATGATGGTTCCATAAGCGTTTGTTAACAGAATCTGTGAAATACCAAGAAAGCAATTGGCAGGGTCTAAAGGGCAAAAGAGGCTTTCAATAAAAAGAATAATAGAGGCAGAACAACTAAGGAGGAGAAAAGTATTCCAGGGGTGGAGTCAGAAAGATTTAGTGGCCAAGGGTGAAGGGAATGGGGGAGGGGAGCATTGAAAACGTCTCAATGTGCTCTGGCTTGGAAAGTGTCTCAGACACTGCTATCATTAATATGAACAGCAAAACGCGTATAGGATTAGGTGCAAAAAAATTAAAAAGAAATATCAGTATGGGTAATTATTAGATCTCTTAGCAAATTAAAATGTTTGCATTTTCCAAATGGGTTTGAGTTTCAAAACGTTTACATTTCATTTTAACAAAGAAAACTTTGAAAGTACTCTTCAATTTTTCTGCAGCAAGAGAGATAAACTTAGTTTAATTATAAGCTTGGGAAGGAAAAGTCTAGATACAAGCACATTTTGCAAAGACTATTTTCTCTTTCTTAATGTTTCATATGAAAAATCAGGATGCAGGGCCCCTTGCTTGTGCATTGACCACAAATCTTATTTGTCTCTGCCTCTCTCTACTACAGATATATAATCCATACATGTGGATGTATATTTTTAATCACAAGAAGTCAAATATCTAAAGTGGCTTCTGAGGGATATTTGGGGCAATTGTTCTTTGCTCCATTAGCACGGCGGTTTTTCAACAGCACAGAAAGTAGATGGTCTGCCAGCTCCCCAAGGACAAACATTAAGTAGAACTCTCACCTTGTTACCTTGCACCTAGTAGGCATATTAGTAGCCAGTCCTCCTAATGTGCCAAGAAGATGTTAGGGAGGCAGCTCGGTGGATAAAGTGCTTGCCCTGCAAACGCGAGGACCTAAGTTTGATCCCTGGTCCCATTTTAAATCTTGAATGCTTTTACAAGCCTGTGAATCCTTGTTCTGGGAGAAGAAAAGTGGGGAAACAGGAAGAAGATTCATAGAGTTCGCTGGGCAGCCTGTCTACCTGTCTACAGGAATTGGTAAGCTCTAGAGTCAATGAGAGTCTCAAAAATAAATAAATATATAGATAAATAAATAAATAAATAAATAGCTCTGGCCAAGCCAACACATACAGAAACACACACATGCACATGCATGCACATGCACTCACACATACATACATACACACATGTACACACATACACTCATATATACATACGTATACGCATATACACGCACATATGCACACACATCAATAAAAATAAAGAAAAGAAAAAAGGAAAAAAGATTGTAAAAGAAGCAAATATATATTTCTCCTCTTAACTCACCAAGTGAACTTCACAAGCTCCCTGCCATGGGGTGCCTAGCTTCCAGACCCCGAGAGCACTTATACTTTATCTAAGAGGAAGTGAGTTTGGACTCCCTTGGTAAACCATTCAGTGTGTTCTCACTCCTGATAACAGGCTTTTTAGTGTAACTTTTCCCTACCATTTAAGCTAATGCTCCCAGAAAAATTTCTGATAAATTATACCACACAAAAGCAAAATCTTATTTTATATATATATATATATAACCAGTTACCTTCCTTACAAGTATGTTACTTATCTGACAAAATTCATTATAGTCTAAATGTTTAAAGCAAACAAACAAAAGCAAAAACAAAGAAATCAATAGTTTAATGTAACTAAACTACACCAGCTCATGGAAACCCAAATCAACATCCTACATACAGCTCAGCAGTTCGTACCCATTGTTTTCCAATTAATTAATATAATTATTTGTTTTTAAAGTCGTGCTGTGAGATTCAGGGATTTTATGCAATTAATTCGTAATTGTTCTCCAGACACCCGAAGTCATTGTATTTTTTTTCTGCACAAAATGTCATCTCAGAGCAGTTGTTCTTCTGTTTCCTCCTCCATGGACTGTAGGAATCTACTCCACCTCCACCTTCTGTCCTGCAGTTGCCTTTAAGGAGTTAGTGTCAGTTCTTCAGAATGGTGGTTAGTTAAACGTTGTTCTTGTGCTTTTATAAGGCAATGATACATCATTTAGGTGTTTAAGTCTAAGGTGCTGGACTGATGTAGTAGATGTAAAAACATCGCATTCCTCTGGAAAAGGGAAACTGATACATCTGTCACTGAGGACTTTGTTGTGAGGAGTTCTATTTGCTAAATACCTGGGATGGCAGGAAGGAAGAGATGCTCCTGCTCACAGGGTGGCTGGCCACTTACCCAATCAACAGCCCACAGGCAGCGGAGACAGTGATGGCAGCCAGGCTAGAACCTTACCAGTTCACTTTCCTAGATGCTGCACACACACACACACATACACACACACACACACACACACACACACACACACGCTCACATACACATATACACTCACATATACACACATGCACAGTCACACACACATACCACACAGACAGACACATCCAGACACACATCACACACACATACAGAGAAAGACAGACAGAGAGAAACAGAGATACAGAGAGAGAGAGAGAGAGAGAGAGAGAGACTTCTGTAAAGCAAACTGTATTGTCCACGTGATGACTCGGCCTTCTTTTCCACACTCAGCTGAAACATCCCTTCTATAAAGGGTCAGGACATATATTCTACACAGAGTTCATCATCACCTCCAATTTGCTGGTTACTAGAGCTGTGTGACTTAATTACCATAGTGTACATTTAAACTATCTTATGTGAACTCCTAGTAGAGCGGTATTCTTAAATTTTTATTGCATGTGTCTATCTCTGAATGTCTATGGGTGGGCTTGAGTGTGTCACAGTATTCATGTGGCATGTGTCACAGTATGCATGTGAAGTGTCACAGTATGCATGTGGGGTGTGTCACAGTATATATGTTGGGTATGTCACAGTATACATGTGGAGTGTGTCACAGTACACATGGGGCGTGTGTCACAGTACACATGTGGGGTGTGTCACAGTACACATGTGGGGTGTGTCACAGTACACATGTGGGGTGTGTCAGTATACATGTGGGGTGTGTCACAGTATACATGTGGAGTGTGTCACAGTACACATGTGGGGTGTGTCATAGTATACATGTAATATGTCACAGAACATGTGGAGTGTATTATAATACACATGTGAGATGTGTCGTATACATGTGGGATACATGTGGGGTTTATCACTGTGCACATATAGGGTGTTGTCACAGCACACATGTGGTGTGTCACAGCACACATGTGAAATGTGTTATTTTACACAAGTGGAGTGTGTCACAGCACACATATAGGAGTCAGAGACCATTTGATTCCCTCCTTTGAGCATGTAGATTCTAGTATGGAGTTTTTTTGATTATAGATATGTGTATTGATCCAGCTGAGAAAGGCAGAATTCCAGGTTGACTCCAATGACCTTTACCCTTCTCTTATCCCTTCCTATGGAATGTCCACAAAAGGAACTGTGGAGGGTATATCCAGACTGAGGTGTTATGGTATGACCTAATCTAATCAAATGAGACCTTTCAAAGCATAATATGACTGCAGATGGATTCAGAGGGAAAAGTTAATAAGACGCATTTCTGCTGACCGTGAAGTAGAAGCTGGAAGCGGCCTGTTGTGGGAGCTTCAAGACAAGAAGAGGAGGAAAGCACGTGGGAGCTGGGAGTTATCCTCACCATGTGGGGGCTGGGAGTTATCCTCACCACGTGGGGGCTGGGAGTTATCCTCACCATGTGGGGGCTGGGAGTTATCCTCACCATGTGGGGGCTGGGAGTTATCCTCACCACGTGGGGGCTGGGAGTTATCCTCACTAGAAAGGGGGAAGAAAATGGGTCCAATCATCTACCTCAAGAATCTGAACTCTTCCCAAACCTGAATGATTTGGGAAGCAAATTTTTCCTCAGCTACTTCACATGGGAAGTTGGTGAAAATGAGATCTTGATTTTAGCCTCAAGAGACCAGACCCTAAGTGGAAAGCTCAGCCCTTTCACATCCAGACTTGTCCCCTGTAGGACTGCTCTGATGCTCACTTGTTAATATTTCAATAGAAAAGCACTAACTTAGCACCTTGTGCCTAAGAAAACAATTGCTGAATTGATGGTTCATTTGAATTAATAAAGAAGAGAATGAAAGAAAAGAAAGAAGGGAGGTCAGGACAGAGCGAGAGAGGGAGGAAGAGGAAGTGGAGGGGGAAGGGCAGAGAGGAGGAAATGGAAGAAACAGTCAGGAGACCAGGAGATGAGCTGATGCTCCCCTGCCTGCAGTGACTGGTGGGTCTTCTCGAGCTGGCTTAAATTAGTTTCTCTCTGGTCATGTTTCCTTGCTGCCATCCCATCCCTCATCCCTAATGACCTTTCCATGACCCTTCCATGACCTTTCCATGACCCCTTTTGTCATCCCTACCTTGACTCCACTTCTCTGTGAGAAAAGAAAGACATGGCCTTAACAACTGTCAGCTGGTAGCCAGCTTCCAGACTGCCAGCTAGGCCACAGTGGATTCCTAATGAATATAAACCACTTCACACTGTGTTAACATCAGCTGGGGACTCTCCGTGGTTACAAACAAGACAGAGACAAGGCTACTTCATAGACATGGTCAGAAACAGAACAGAAACATAGACGGAGATCAAAGCAGAGGCCCCATGAAGCTATGGAGTGAGAACACAATCCCCTGCCCCATGAATGGCTCCACTTACAGTCACCTCCCCACTCCTCCTGAGCCTTAACTTAGATCCCAAATCCATCTTCAGTCACTCAGGGAATCCCAATCCTAACCCTGCTTGAGTTCTTCCTGAAATAACTTGTCACCTTCCAACCTCATCCTATGACCTTCCTAACATCTTCTCAAGGCAAGCCATAGCTCCCCTCTGTTATGAAGTATTCTTAGGAACAACAAGAAATAAACTGATCCTTGCCTTAGTGTGCTTCTAGTGGTCCCTGCCTTAGTGAGCCTCTGCAGAGCTGTGGATATCTACATTCATCGTCCATTCAACACCGTGAATGTTTAATGACTCGTTCTTTGGATGTGTGAGTCAAAGTATCTGAATCCAAGAGTTTGCATCAATAGGTCAAGGGCCATTGTCTCCAGCGACAGCACCTGAGCCTTGTCTAGAGCTGGCTCTGTTCAGTGGTGACTCGGTATCAAGTCAGAGTGCTGATAATCTGGTCATACGGCACTGTATAATTTCTTACTCTTCCCTCTACCCAATTCCCCTCTCCATTTCTCGCCCCTAAGTTCCAAAGCACAAATCTTGTTTGGACTCTGCCTGGCCCGTATTCATGCAGTATACCACGGGCAGGAGCTGAGATTCCTGGGTAAACAAACATTGGACCATGTAAAGTATGTAAATTTGGATTGAGGCCGAGGCTGGAGGGTAATGGCTGTTGGTTTTATTTAAAAAGAAGACATAAAATGTACCTATGGGTTTTGGTAAGAATAAAGGCATAGTAGAATCAAGCAAGTAAAAGGCTCGTCAATGAGATATGTGGTTGAGGCAGACTTGGATTTGATTGACACTTCAAGGTTTGTTCCAGAAAAACATACAGGGAAGAGCCTGGCAGGGATCGGAGACAATGAGTCTTTGGGTGCCGATTGCTCTAAAGCAGAAAATCTCACCTTCTGATAGTGAGTGCTCTTGGGAATGTTACAACAACTGCTAGGCTCCAGGCCATATTCTGGGCTTAGTAAATAAGAATGTGGGGCACAGAAAACGATGGTTTAAGCAGTCCATATGGTTTCACTGTCAAGCCAGGGCTGAGGATCATGGCCCAAACAGAAATGTCTAGCCTTCTCCTCCACCCCACTGCTGTCTGCCTCTTCTTCTGTACAAAAGGTCTAAGCACCCCCGCATGCAGGTCCAAGCACACAGACAGATACTGATAGCCAAGCTGACTGGTAAGTACTTAAAGGGTTAATGTGATAACTTTCTTGGTAGCTAATTGCACTATGTTTTAGTTGTGTCTTTCAAGACTGGGTGTGCATTTCTATTTCGCCATGGTCCCCCATGCCCTTTTAAGTCAAGGTGAGAAGTTACAACATGTATTCACATTCTCATGGGAATCCATAGTCAGAGAGCATACTCTTCTCTGTGTTTGCATTAATACATTGTCTATGGCTGACCCTTAATAGAGGCCTTTCTATGACAGAGCGTCACCTGATTTCCAAATGGCTCTGTCCCACCTCACCCAGCACCACACTGAAGGTCAGGTAACTTGTACAGTTCCCTAATGATTTGAACTCCACAATCCCTCCCTTCACTCCTCCTACAGGTTATCAAAGCTCCAACCCCATCCCTTCCTCCACCCACCAATGCCTGCCCGGCCTATCATCAGTACAATGAATGAGCGCCCCCATGTGGTCTTGGGTCATCCTGAATATAGCTCCCTGCAAAAATCAACTTCATGGACAACACTTGTATTTTATCTTTAAAACTTCAGGCTAGTGATTTATCTTATTCCATAAAATATTCCACAATATTTTCACGTGCTTTAAGATGTTTTTGGTTATAATGTTTGTATTAAAATGATACGCCAAGCACCTGCGTTTATCTCCTGGTTTTGCAGGTTCCTGCATGTTGTGCCACTCTTATTTCTATTAGCCTGTTTCAGACAGAGGCTACAAAGTCACACTATATATTCATATCATATATATGAATATTTTTCTAACATTTTCTAAATGTGTCTAAAATCTAGAACGTAGCTTAAGACACAGAATACCTGTGCCTGTGAAACTCCCTGCCCCGTTCCATCTGAGCTCCCTCCCAGCCCCTGCCCCATTCCCTCTGAGCTCTGAGCATCCCTTCCAGCCCGGGGGTGTGCTGTTCAGAGCTTGAATTTGCACTTCGTTTCTCTGCTTTTTGCTTACTTGCTTGTTTCCAGAGTTGGGGACTGAATCCAGACCTTGACTGAAGCTATGCAGTCAGAGATTCTGTTTTATTTCCTTTCTTTCTCCCTTACTTTTCTATTGCAGCAGTACAGGGACCATGGGCAGGGAGGGTCTTCGCAGCTGGGGTTCACAGAGGGGGCTTCACAGAGGCTGGACATGTGCTACACCTAGCCCAGTTTTTAGTGTTCCTCCTTCTTTGTAGTTTTTAAAACTGTTTATGTTTTTCAACAATGAATCTCTTCTTTAATCTTTTTAGGTTTGTACCAGAAGACTCAGTGGAAACACTTCTAACTGCTTCCCTGGACTTGCCTTTCACCAAACTGTGTTTTCTGAGATTCAAACCAGTGGGCATTTGTAGCTATTGTTCATTTATTTTCTTTGGAGTTTTATTATGTCTTTCAAATAGTGTTTCAAATCTGAATTTATTCTTTCTTCACAGAGTTCACAGAGACAATAAGAAACAAAAGTACAAACGCAAGGAGTCTTTTTTTTCTGAATGACCACTTCTAATTACCAACTCGGGTTATATATTTCTTAGATCTTAAACAATTAGCCTTGGGCAATTCTCTGAGAAAAAGACAGCAACATTAACCCTGCCCTGTGCATTCCTTTTAGGTCTTTAGAATGTCATCTTTGCTGATTTTCATAATAGTTTTATTTTGTAAAGGCATTTCAAATAACTGAGAATCTATAATAATTTAGTTACTGAAATAAAAGATAGTATTCCCAGGTGGTGTTCAGAGTTTTCCATATTGGCTGTTGAAATGTTGAATTACCAGCTTTAGTTTCCAATGTTGTACTATGGGAAGAAAAATTTACCTACAAAAAAATGGATTATAAGAGAAAACTCAAGCAAAAGAAAAACCAAACAATGACAAAAAGATGCTGCATTTGATGAGCAAAGCGTGCATTGTTCTGTGGATGTTTAGTGAGCAACCTTGAAATATGACACATTGACTAGGTTGTAAGTTGGGCCCACAGTGAATAGCGTACAATTCCTGCATAGGAATGGCTGACACATTCCTGCTATAGAAAGCTTGCTTCCAGACAAGGCATGCCATTTCCCAAATTCTCTGTGGTTACCCACATGAGACAGGTTTGAGATTAGGCCCAGGAACACTCCATTGAGGGACGGGATGAAGCCTATAAGAAGCCAAGTTGTCCAAGCCCCCTCCAGTATCTACAAGTTTTAAGTGGTTCCTTTGTTTCTGACTGTGGCTTCTCAGGACAAGTTCACTGAACATTCATCTACTTGTGGGGCTGTGAGACAAGACAGTGGGCGATTGGGGATGCGGAAGAAGGACAGGTTTCAGAAATAGAAATTTAAAAGGTAATAACGTCAAACCAGAAAGTCAGAGAAGGCTTCAAGAGAAAGGGAGTCTCCAGGCTCTGGAAAACTGAGAGGGCTCTGACCCACAAATAGGAGAATGGAAGAAATGGAAGCAGCTTACAGCAGAGATGTGCACAAGGTGCAGAGCTAAGAAGAGGAGCTAAAGGACTGGAACACGACCCAGCCGCGTGTGTTGATATAATAAATAAATCACAAGCACATATACACATGTGTGTGCATAACTCACACATGCACGCTGCCTGTTCAACGGTTTGGTTGGAATTACAAATAAGACAATGACACCCTGAATTCCCTACTAACATTGCTTGGAAATGTTTATGGGGTTGTTTTCCCCTTTCTCCAAAAGCCCTACATATCAGTTAGCGCCACACATCTTCACCAACCCCTACCCCGACCTACTTCTGTTAGCCATGCCTGCACCATGTGCCGCTGACAACTGCCTCACTACCCTCTTACCTTTTATCAGATGTTCCTTTCCTCTTTGCAATATCAGGATCCATCTGGTTCTCGAGTCTTTTGTTGGACTCCTTACTGAGCTGCAACAGAATCCTCGTATACCCAGCTAAAACTTAAAAATTGAAAGGGAGGAACAGGAGAGGAGAAGGAATAGAAGAAGGAGGGAAAGAAAAAAAGGAAGGGAAAGAAAAGAAAGATTGTTCCTGAAAATGATGTTAGGAAGCAAAACATCCACTGTCAAGCCAGAGAAGCACCATAGTCACATTTTCTCTAAATCAGGCTCCAAACTGTATTTCTGTTCTAGCCATACTAGTTGGAACACTAAAGAATCAAGCCATTGGGGGTCCACAAAGAACTGAGTTACAGTCATAGTCATAACACAAATGTCTTGCTATTTGTGTTATTATCCGACCTCAGCTTGTAAATCCCCAACAGGTAACTTCTACTATATTTTTAGGTTTGTTTGTTTGTTTGTTTGTTTGTTTGTTTTGAAGATGTACTTTACTTTATGTGTATCTGCGTCTGCCTGCATATCTGCCTGTATACCTTGTGCATGCAGGTGCCCATAGGGGCCAGAAGAGGGCACTAGATACCCTAAAACTGAAATCATAGGTGGCCATGAGCCCTGAGTGTGAGTGTGGGGATTGAACGTAGGATCTGTGTAAGAGCAGCAGATGGGAATCCATGTCTCCAGCCCCAATTCCATTTTGTTATGCCACAATCCATTTCCAGTAACCTCTACTGTCCATTAATTTCTGCCACATATATTACTTCTTGTTGATTTTTCCCTTGGGTAAAATAGTCAGGCAGGCTACATTTTGAATATTCATGGTTCAACCTGTGCAATGAAAATGTAAAACAAGTAAAACAGCTGTCAACAACTCTACAAATTCTGCTCTTGGATTAAGACCACAGGATGCACCTGCAAATGAATGTGATTATGTCTTTCTTTTTTCCTTTGCACATACCTATTAAGCAAAGAGATATTGTAGTCATTGATTGCTACAGAGTCTGTTAATAACCAACGGCATCAGGTGCAAGTAGAAGATGGTTAAGCACAACCTGCCGCTGCCAGGATCCATCCCCTTGAGCCTCTCCCAGATAATCGTTTACTCTTTCAAATACACAAGACAAGAAAGTCGGTGCAGAACTAATGTAAAACCCAGGGGGCAGAAAGTAATAGGAAACTCAACTACTTAAGCCTCCTGGATCTCTGGAGAAAATCACTTCTAAGCAATTATAGTACATTTTGTTAGCATTGTCTCCTCCATAGCCAAGAAACAGAATATTTTTTTAAATAATAAGCAAAAGAGAAACCAGAAATAATAAAATTAAAAGTGCAAACCTTGCATTATATGTGTGGGTTAAATCACTATCATTTCTTTTCTTCCCTAAAATCACTTTCCATAGAATTAACACAACTATCTGGAAGTAATTTCTAAATTCAAGAGTTTTCCATAATATGAAATATTAAACCACTTCTGTAGGAGCTTTATCATTGTTGCTTATCACTATTGTTTCTGGTTTGGCTTGGTCTGGTTTGGTTTGGTTTGGTTTGTTTAGGAAGAATATCTTATCAGTACAGTTCTGGAAGTCGTGGTTGTGAAGTACCTACTGCACTGTGGGAACTGCAACATTGTAACTATCACAGTGTGTGCATCACAACATTGTAACTACTAGACTGTGTGCATCGCAACACTATCTGTGAACATTTCTTGCCAGTTGTCATACCTAAAAAGCATAAATTGACTCATTAAGGATACCAAAGATACCTTGGAATTTAGGTATCTCCAATTAACAGATCTATTTTAGGGAGGGTGAGGAGGGAAAGAGTGTGTGCATTTATGTTCCCTGACCTAAGAAAAGTGATTTTAGCTGATTGCAAGAAAAATCAGGGGCATCTTGATGGAAACTGTTGAGCAACTTATCACCTAATCATGTGCTATTTGGAAACATTTGTGATATCTATAGGAATGTAAAATTATAAAAGATGTAAAGGGACGATGGTGTGTTCATTTTCCTTTTAAGATTTTGTGCAAAAGAATGAACATAACCGAGTTCCAGTTTTCACCTTAAGTTTGCAATCTGACGGAAGACAAAAACTTTCTAGCCCATGTGCCTTCAGCACTAGTTCTCAGAAACAGGCTCTGCCTCTGGCAATGAATGACAAATGATCTCAGAGAAGGGACTAAACATGGTTGCTTCTCAAATGCCCACTCCCCGTAACTTGTGATGCAATTGTGGGGAATTAGAAAAGTTGAAGCACTCCTGCCCACTTTGGTCCTCTGCCTCACCTCTGAGGGTGGGTTCCAAACCTTTGTATTTTCTTGGTGAAGAGTGAAAAGCTTGAAGAAAAATGCACACAGTGTTGGAAGATGTCCAGAGACATGGGGGTGTTCTGTGGGTTTGCACTTGTTTGCTTGCTTGTTGGTTTATTTGAGGTTGAAACAAAAAAATACTGTTGAACTACTAAAAGCAAATCAATTACTAAACTAAAACCATTACCAGTTCCTCTTCTCTGAAAACAAGCTCAGTTTTGATATATAATTCTGTTTAATCTGTATCACCAGGGACTGGGACAATACTGGAAATTCCTTGTTTTATTTAGTTTATTTTAGGTCTATGGGTGTTTTGTCTGCATATGTGTCTGTTCACCACATGTGTGCCTGGTACCCAGGGAGGTCAAAAAAAGGTGTTGAATCTCCTTGGCCTGAGCCTGGGCCTCACAAATGGTGTGAGTTACCATGTGTGTACTAAAAATCTAACCCAGGTCCTCTGGAAGAGCAGCCAATGATCTTAGCTATTGGGGTACGCCATCTGCAGCATACCCAAGAAATGAACCGGGTTCCCTGGAAGGTGAACTGGGGCTGAAAAGAAACTAGATGGGAGAGAAAAATGGACGCCAAGACAGAGTCACTCCGTTCAAAGCATCTCAATCTTTACTTTAGGATCTTATGGTTAAAAGAGGGTAGGCCACGCCCCCCAACCAAGTCTGCACAGGCGCCTGGATTCAGTCAGTGGACACCTGGATGCAGTATGAAGTCCCGGGCACTGTGTAATGTCTCAGGGCTGTCTCAGCAGGAAACAGGATCTGGGCGAAGTGCAGATGCAGTTAGCACAAGAAAGGAAGCCAGCCTTAGCTGGAAAGCCAAAGCCTAGGTAGCTTCCTGTGGCGGCCTTTAGAGGTGAACAGGTCTTGCTCTCAGCCTGAGGCAGGCTTGTGGGAGGGGGCTACACTTAGCCACTAACCCATCTCTCTAGTCCTAATATCTTTGTATTGGACCTTTGATTGACATAATGGAGCAGTTGCTAAAGAACCACATATATGGAAGATAAAGATTTTCTTGATCCTGACTGAAAATTTTTAGAGAAATATTGTGAAGCAAAATGTAACTGTGGGATTCCCCCGCATGCCCTAGTTCCCCAATAACAACTCAGAGACTTATCTTTATTTAAAATGCTTATGGCCTCATTCTAATATTGTTCTCCATCTAGTTAATAACTTATTTAACCCATTTAATCTATTCTATGTCTACCACAAGGCAAGTTACTGCTCCTCAGTTTCACATGTCCAACTTCCTCAGACACAAAGTCAGATCTTCCCATGCCTAAATAATTCCCAGGGTTCAAAACTCTCTACCAGAACTCCCATCTTCTATTTTCTGCTTTTTGCTAACAGGCCATCACCTTTTTATTGACAAGCAATGTTTCCACACAGTACACAAGAGATTCTCTCCACAGTACAATCTTGTGCATTCTTTTGAGTACTTTTTTTTGTTTTATTTTTTGTTTTTGTTTTGTTTTGTTTTTAAGACAGGGTTTCTCTGTGTAGCCCTGGCTGTCCTGGAACTCACTCTGTAGACCAGGCTGGCCTCGAACTCAGAAATCCACCTGTCTCTGCCTCCCAAGTGCTGGGATTAAAGACGTGCGCCACCACGCCCGGCTTTGAGTACTTTTTAAAAGCAAGCCACTTCATTTCTCTTTTATATGTTTTCTTTAAATTTTACTTCAGACGGGTATGTGTGTGTGTGTGTGTGTGTGTCTATGTGTCTTGTCTGTGTGTGGACACTTCGAAGGCATAAATGCAGTAATGTATGGTCTCTGTGTTTGAACTATTCTGTAAAAATCATAAAAATTAGATCTTAAATTTTTGTCTCATTTGCTAGTAGGCCACTTCAGCAAAATATTCATATTAAAATAAACTTTTTTGGAAATAAATCCTTCTTTGTTCCAATACATACTACTCAGGGTAAAATATGAGGCATTAGCAGGGAATTTGTTTGATCTTCAGCCTTAAATACTCACACATAATCCTCAACTTATCAGGTCTATTTGCACTTCAAATAATTAACTTTTGTGTAATTCACAATAAGCTGAATGTTTTTTTATTAATTTTTAATTACTTTTAATTGTGGTAGAATGTACATGATGCAAAATTGGTGTGCCCTTGAGTAAATCACTTGGCCTCTCCAAGAGTTAATGACTCTTGGAGCTCATTAATGGAATTCCAAACTGATGACTATGATCTAGCTTTCCATAGACATTTTCATTTCATAACATTTCATAATTTTTTTCATTTAACAGAGTTCCATATGTTAATCAGGAATTCAACTGAACTTTCAAGTCTATAGATTTTTGGACCACATCTTTGGAATTAGAAAAGCTCTTAAATACTTATTTTAGGATCTTGGCATAATTATCTTAAGAGAGCAGATTATTTCTTCTGTACAAAATGCAGCAGACATGTCCCAGATATAGAAGGAACTCCCACCACTTCAGACATCACCCAGTCACAGCAAACAGCTCACATGGCCAGCATCTCTCATCAGAATTCATGGTAACAGCCCCACTCCTGGTTCCAATTCACTGTGATGCTTGGGCTGCAAGGAACACAGAGCTGGTTTATTTCATGTTCTGGGAAAATAAAGAGAATGTGAAGCCCAGCCATGTGGGAGCCTACAAGTCATATAATTGTTCCTCATCAAAGATAGGGAACATGGCCTAACAGACACACAGACACTAATTTGTTTTCAAGGGATGCTTTAACAAAGTTCCATGTTTGCTTTTGTTTTTTGTTTTTCTCTCTTAAATTTACAGAAGCTATCCACAGTTCTTATGGATAGAGATCAGAAATCAAGATGTCAGTAGGGTCTTGTTCTTGTGAAACCTGTAGGGAAAGTCCTTTGCTTCCTATTTGCTGGTTGTTCTTCATGATCCTTAAGCTGCTCTTGTAACATCTCTATGTGTGCCTGTTCTTCCCTGATGGTCTCTGGCTCGGATGGTTGTCCTTTTTCTGCTTATAAAGATAGCTATTAGATAAGGACCAATTCATATTGCTATTAGATAAGGACCAAAACTGGCAGCCTCATCTACACATAATAATCCCTGAAAAGGCTCTACTCTTCCATATGGTTCAACTCGTCTTTCAATGGGAATGCAATTTTACTCAACATAAGACTGGCTCACATAACTACTACCTCAGAGGAAATAGCCTATGGAGGACTTCTGGTGTTTAGGTTTTCCAGCTTGAAACAATCTATAATCATCTGGGAAGAGACTTGTCCAGCTCAGGTTGGCTTGTAGGCATGACCATGAGGGATTTCAATTGTTCTGAGGTGAAAAGACTCACCTGCAGCTGGACAGCACTGTCTTCTGGACTGGACCCAGAACTATGAACAAAAACAACTGCTGCTGCTGCTGCTGCTGCTGCTGCTGCTAAATAAATGAGATGAGCAGTAATGACGCATTTGTTTCTCTCCTCTCTTGACTAGAGATGTGATGAGACTGTCTGCCTTGGCTTCATCACAGTGACAGACTGTAACTATCATAGAAGTGAGCCTGTGAAATATCATTATGATGTAACCCTTAGGCTTCTTTCCGTCTTCTATGGTAACTCTCTTCCAGGTACTGGTTGCTCAGATTTCTCTGAATCTCACGTTTACAACCTGCAAAGAATACGATATTTCTGTTATCACCTCTTTCAATCGATGTACCTCAGACTCTTGAAAGTTTATAAACAAGAGAAAGCTGAGTAGGGTGCCCACCCATCCCTTGCTTCTGCCACATACAAGGAAGAGGATTCATGGTCCAGCCTCACACCGTCTTCTAGTTCTATTTTGCATGGGAAAGGTCAACCACTTTATCTACGAAGAAAACACTGAAATGTAAAAAATAATTACAAAACTTGGAACTCTGTACAATAATTTGAAAATGTAAATTGTGGAGTTAATTCAAACATATATCATAAATCCACTTTGCCAGATCTATGTACTATGAGATAAATATAACATACAATTCAGTGGTTCATAGCTATCTATATGTTAATGTTGTTTAGGGAATAATTTTTAATTACCTGAACTACACACATTTAAATTTGCATACATATTATTTTATTAGTTCAGTTTTAAAGACTATATATGTAGAGTATATATATGTATATGTATGTATATATATATATATGAAATATTTTAATGTGTATGTGCCCTAATTATAATTGAACACAAGGGATGCCCATGATGATTTAATAAAAGGAAGAAAAAAATCAAAGCCCAAAGCAATAAATCCATTTTAATTATGTGTGATATCTTGTGGCTACAGTTGTTATATACATATCCACTCATGTGTGCCTTTTATATTGTGTCGATTTTAATCTCCTTCTTTTGATGTTTTATAATTATGTCTACATATAAATCACCTCAGTTGAGAATTTTACATACTCATATTCATGCAAAGGATATGAGATGTTCATTTGCATTATTGAAAGTAGTTTTTAGATATTTGTTACAGTTGTGTTCAATGTGAATGATCTTGTGGACTCGGTGATTAAATGCCTGTAACTTAAAATGCCTGAATCTTAAATACTCTATTTAAAATCATGGAAATGATATGTTGTTATACAGACCCAATATTTTTGAGGAGAAAGTATTTAACTCATGAAGGACTCTTCGGCTTAGCAATTTGGGATGCTATAATCAGAGCGTGATTCATTGTATTTCTCAAAGCATAAATCAAATACTGATTGCCTCGTAATGTTCAGTTTTAGCTACAAGTGAACTGGGTTTTTTGTTTTAGTGCATTTGAAATGCATGAGAAATTGTTTCTAATAGAAGTGTAAGGCTCAATCCTAATTTAGTTAAAGCTGAGTATAATATTAAAACTCAGTTAATATGTCCTTCCTCTCAGGAAACTCTGCACTCACAAACTGCAGTGATAGATTAAATAGTAGGAAAACAGGAATGTAGCTGCCGGCTTTTACTTGAACCTGGTGCAGGCTCCATTTATGCATGGCATGAGAGAGCCATCTACAGAAAGTTAGGAAAAGAACTTTCCCACAGTAAGAACACAAGAGCTGCAAGTGCAGGTTTGTGGACAAAGACAGCTTGATGCTGATAGTTTGAAGATTGAATGTAGCATGAGCTTGGAATGAATGCAAACAGGGAGAGCTAACTCTTAGGTCTCCTACTTGCCTTTCATAGTAATAAGCAGGGGTTGGCACTGGCCTCGTCTACGCACTGCAAGCAATGAGACATGAGCGCTGTTCTTGGCTCTAGCTTAACTTTGATTCCTACACTCCACAATTGAGGTGATGGTTGATGTGACACGTCAACCGTTCTGAGTTAAGGATGCACAGGTATCCAGTAAAATATTTCTAGGTGTCCCCATGAGGGTGTCACTTACATCATGCTGAGTGAAGAAACACGTGGTCCAGAGATGGAGAAATGGTTTGGGTTTTAAAAGCATTTGCTGCTCTTGTGGGGGACCCTGGTTCAGTTCCCAGCACCCATGTGGCAGCTCAGAACCGTTTGTAAGATGCCCTCTTCCAGTATTCATGGCACGAGGCATGCAAGCGATGCACATAACAAACACGCAGGTGCTCACCAAGCGAAGGAGATGTGAAAGCCAATCCTTGAAACAAACTGCCCTGTGAGTGGATGGTAATTTCCCATTTGCAAGGAATGGTTCCTGACTTCTTTTCCTAAAATGGGGCACCCATATTTGTCTACCTTCAGACATTGGTTCTCTTCTGGTTATGGCCCTTCAGACTGTGATATTTATTCACAGCTACACATGTTTTCAAGCTTTTGCCCTAAGTCTGAGTCAGGAACACTATTTTTCTGGTTCTCTGGCTAACAGATGAGCAGATCATGGTATTTGTTAGCATCCATGATCTAACCATATGTCAATAACCATAATAAATCCCTTCTCTTATGCACATATTATTGGTCATTTTCTCAGGAGAACTCTGCTGCTGGCAGCTCTTGGTTGGCTCCCTCACACTTCTTTTGGCAGAGACTAAGAAAGGCAGTAGGTGAGAATCTTTGTTAAATGACTATAGTTATAATTTAGTGACTATTCATCTTTCCCCCTAGTTTGATCCTACTCCTTAAAGGAAAAACTTTTGTGTTTGTTTTTTATTTGGTTCGAGCTAGCTGATTGGCTGGTTGGCTGGCCACTCAAATACCATTGGAGGCCTTAGAATGTGGTGAAAGTCCAGTAGGGACCTCGGGAGGGTGCACAGCACCTTCGCCCGAGACCGGAGCTGGTGCAGGGTGGACCGGAAGGGAGCCTCTGTCCTGCCCTGGGCCTTTATCAATCTCCCGGCTGCTGTCTCAAGTCCCACGCAATTGGATTGGAACAGAGACACTGAAACTTATAGAGGAGAAAGTGGAGAAAAGCCTCGAAGATATGGGCACTGGGGAAAAATTCCTGAATAGAACAGCAAAGGCTTGTGCTGTAAGATCAAGAATTGACAAATGGGACCTCATAAAGTTGCAAAGCTTCTGTAAGGCAAAAGATACTGTCAACAAGACAAAAGGGCCACCAACAGATTGGGAAAGGATCTTTACCAATCCTAAATCAGATAGGGGA
>LR750040.1:1040362-1066131 GCA_902729485.2 Mus minutoides
TCATTAAAAAGTGGGGCACAGAGTTAAACAAAGAATTCTCGGGGCTGGTGAGATGGCTCAGCGGGTAAGAGCACCCGACTGCTCTTCCGAAGGTGATAAGTTCAAATCCCAGCATCCACATGGTGGCTCACAACCATCTGTAACGAGATCTGGCGCCCTCTTCTGGAGTGTCTGAAGACAGCTACAGTGTACTTACATATAATAAATGAAATAAATCTTTAAAAAAAAAAAAAAAAAGAATTCTCAACTGAGGAATACCGAATGGCTGAGAAGCACATGAAAAAATGTTCAACATCCTTAATCATCAGGGAAATGCAAATCAAAACAACCCTGATATTCCACCTCATACCAGTAAGAATGGCTAAGATCAAAAATTCAGGTGACAGCAGATGCTGGTGTGGATTGGAGAAAGGGGAACACTCCTCCATTGTTGGTGGGACTGCAAGCTTGTTCAACCACTCTGGAAATCAGTCTGGCGGTTCCTCAGAAAATTGGACATAGTACTACCAGAAGATCCTGCAATACCTCTACTGGGCATATATCCAGAAGATGTTCCAACTGGTAATAAGGACACATGTTCCACTATGTTCATAGCAGCCTTATTCATAATAGCCAGAAGCTGGAAAGAACCCAGATGCCCCTCAACAGAGGAATGGATACAAAAAATTTGGTATATTTACACAATGGAGTACTACTCAGCTGTTAAAAACAATGAATATATGAAATTCCTAGGCAAATGGATGGATCTGGAGGGTATCATCCTGAGTGAGGTAACCCAATCACAAAAGAACTCACATAACATGTACTCACTGATAAGTGGATATTAGCCCAGAAACCTAGACTACCCAAGATACAATTTACTAAACACATGAAACTCAAGAAGAATGAAGATCAAAATGTGGACACTTTGCCCCTTCCTAGAATTAAGAACAAAGCACACATTGAAGGATTTACAGAGATCATGTGTGGAGCTGAATCAAAAGGATGGACCAACCAGTGACTGAGGCAGCTGGGGATCCATCCCACAATCAGCCACCAAACATAGACACTATAGCATATGCCAGCAAGATAGTGCTGAAAGGGCCCTGATATAGCTGTCTCGTGGGAGGCTATACCAGAGCCTGGCAAACACGGAAGTGGATGCTCACAGTCAACTATTATATGGAACACAGGACACCCAAGGAAGGAGCTAGAGAAAGTACCCAGGGAGCTGAAGGGGTCCTCAACCCTATAGGTGGAAGAATAACATGAACTAACTAGTACCCCCAGAGCTCAGGTCTCTAGCTGCATATATAGAAGAAGATGACCGAGTTGGCCATCATTGGGAAGAGAGGCCCCTTGGTCATGCAGACTTTATATGTCCCAGTACAGGGGAACGCCAGGGCCAAGATGTGGGAGTGGGTGGGTAGGGGAGCAGGGTGGGGATGGGGGTGGGTATAGGAAAATTTCTGGATAACATTTGAATGTAAATGAAGAGAATATCTAAAAAAAAAAGAATGTGGTGAAAGTTCTTTACAAGTTCAGTGAGTGAATCCTCACAGCACACAGTGGAGCCATCATCCTATTATGCCTAAATCTAAAGTGTTCCAATCCTGGGACAATTTGTCTAGGTATAACAATATTGCTATGAACTAGCACCTACATATGAATATTTATAATAAAAATAAAAGCTTCGTGTGGCAACACACACCATTAATCCTAATGCTCAGGAGGCAGAGACAGGCGTATGTCTGTGGGTCTGAGCCAGCCTTGCCTATATAACAAGTTACAGTTCAGCTAAGGCTACACAGGAAGAAACATGAGACAGAAGAGGGAGGGAGGGAGGGAGGGAGGGAGGGAGGGAGGACTCTATAGTCTCCCGCTTCTTCCAGTCACCCCTGTTCCTTTGGCCCACCTATAGAGAATTTTGATGCCACCACCACCACCAGCAGCAGCAGCACTGTCGAGTGGTGTGACTATAATTGAGAGCGAATCTTGCTAAGGTAAGGTTCCTTGTTCCTTTTCTGTGGACATCTCTGGGCACGCTCTGTGCTCTGAGCACACCCTGTGGACCAAGGGCTGTTAGGCGCTGGGGATTCAGCCCTACTTGTGGGATGTAGAAACAGGGACAAGGGAACTTGCTCCAGAGTCTGCATGTTTATTTGGTCATTGTGCTGTAAGGAACTCATAAGAATTGATGTGCCTGTGCGGGAAAATTAAACTGTGCAAATAGCTGATGTGGAGAAGGGCTGTGGTTCACGTATAAACACTTCGAAACAGAAATGGCACCAAAATGATTAGATATCTGAACTCCCTCCAAACTTTTTAAAAGTTTTATTTTGAAACGTTTTTAATCATGAAAAGTAGTGAGTCCCAACGGGACATTCATTTAATTTTAATGTAATTTTTTGAGAATTTCATACATAAAAACGTATTTACCTCATTCCCATGCCTCCTTCCCTCTCCGGCTCCTCCTGTGTCCATGACTCCAAAATGCATAATCTCTAGAATTGTTGTTTTATATATGCATATGTACACACACATATTCAGCCTACACACGACCTACAGAGTGTATTTAGCATTCCTTTTATGTCTGTGTGTTTAGGGTTGACCACTTGGGATTGGATCTCGAGGACCGAGCACAGATTCTTCCTCTCAGCAGACAGTGCTAGCTTGTAGCACTTTAGGAGTGGTAGCTGGTGAAACTTCCTCCATTCACCTTGGCATGTTGGCCTTATTTAGACACTGTCTAGCAGCAGGTGTCCTGGGCCTCTGATTCTACCAATCATACTGCAGCTTCTTTCAGGATGCTCATTGAGCCCCACGTAGGGATCGCAGTGTAGACGGACCAGCTGGGGCTGAGCCTCACATAGGGATCGCAGTTTAGACGGACCAGCTGGGGCTGAGCCCCACGTAGGGATCTCAGTGTAGATGGACCAGCTGGGGCTGAGCCTCACGTAGGGATTGCAGTGTAGACGGACCAGCTGGGGCTGAGCCTCACGTAGGGATCACACACTGTAGATGGACCAGCTGGGGCTGAGGGCCCCACACTCAATTACTTTCTGCACTGTGACCAGCTGGGCCTCTGAAATGGCTTCTCTCTGCTACAGAGAGAACTGTCTTTGATGGGCTACACATCTAGGGTTGTACGTAGTAGCTAGGAATTAAATTGGTTTAGGAAAACGACAGCAGAAGGTTCTCAGCTGGGGTCTGTGTCCTCTCCAGCCACAAGCAGTAAGCCTTCAGTACCAGGCATGGATCCCCACCTAGTGAGCAGGCTTTGCAATTTCAGCAATTTTAACATCCTGAGACTACATGGCTTTTGCTAAATTATTTGACAGTATTACTTTACAAAGTTTTATTCATCTCCTAAAAATGCCGTTTTATAACACCTTATAGTAATCAATTCTACAGTCAGATCTCCAGGTCATAATCTAATTTTCACCCAACTCACTCTCAAATGTCCTTAATAGCTTCTCTGGAAAAAAAATAGAAATCCATTCAAAGTTCACATAGTTTATTTTGTTGGTTTAATTCTTGAACATCTTTTTAAAAATAGTTTTATTTAGTACTTTGGCTCTGATCAATTACCAAGCTAAGTTGAAGAGAATATTTTTTCTTTTGGTTTGTGGCCTCTTTGTCAGAGGTGAATAGACATCTTTTTCTCTTGTCACAGTTGAGAATAAATACCAGAGCTGTGTCTCTAGTCACATATGTAGCAGAGGATGGCCTAGTGGGCCATCAATGGGAGGAGGGGCCCTTGGTCTTGCAAAGATCATATGCCCCAGTACAGGGGAACACCAAGGCCAAGAAGTGGGAGTGGGTGGGTTGGGGAGCAGGGCGGGGGAAGGATATAGGGGACTTTGGGGATAGCATTTGAAATGTAAATGAAGAAAATATCTAATAAAAAATAAAAGATTCCTTTCTTATAGAAATGAATTGCCTCCCTCACATTTAAGACTTAGATGAATAGTTACTAATGTCATACTGGCTGAAGTGGCTTCTAAGTCTGGCATGATGCCACTGTCACGGTGACAAAATGCTGATGTCTTCTTTAACCTCCATGAAGCCACAAATGATGCTTCCCTCTCGACAATCAACCATGGGCTAATTGGAGATCACTCCCAGCGCCTATTAACCTTGGTCAACAAGAGAAGAGCTAAGACCCTGGGGAGCACTTCAGACTTGGCAGTGTTCATCTTACAGGATTCATCTTCAAAGAGCAATCCATGAGTTTTATCTCAAAGCCACATATGCAGTTGTCCATTCCATCTTGAAGTTCTCAAAAACACCTCAAGCTCAGTATATGTGACACTCATCATGTCCCCCAGGAAAGTGACTGTAACTGTTCACCAGCTTGTTCAGGCCACAGTCCTGATATTTCACTCTCACCTTAATCTCTTTCCCATACCCTTCCCCCAGATGCCAATCAACAAAGAATTGTCGCTTCCATGTCTCATTACCCTGAGTCGTGTCTATGTCCTTGCAACATACACACTGAAACCCAGGGTGTCCAACACTGGACACCCTCCTTTCTCCTAAACCCAGCCCCAGCCTTTTGATGAGTGGGCCGCCCCCTTCCCAGTCAGGTCAGCTTGCCTCCCCAATGCTTTACTGATCAGAGAGTGTGTCTGCTCTTTCCTCCTCAGCCCTGAGCCTTGCAACTTGCTGGTGTCTCTCATCTGCACTGTTCCCATCTTCTCTTCCCTGAGTTATGGATCTCAAGTTTATTCTTCATACAGTGGCCTGTCAGGTGTGCTAGAAAGTATACCTCCCAACTTAAACCACTTTTAAAAGTAGCATGGAATTACAGCTCAAAACAAACAAACAAACAAAGAATAAAAGAAAGAAAAGTAAAAGTAAATTTGTTATGGAAGTTATGTTAGGGGTTGGATTTGCAGGCAAAGGTGTGTTCAAAGACAAGACGGGTACTGGCCATTCATCTTGGAAAAGGTTACATGAATGTCAGAAGTATGAAAAATCCATTCAGACATATAAATAGGAGGTAGGAGTTTTGTGAACATACTTTCTTCAAATAAGAAGTTAAAGTTTTAACCAGTTATCCAGTTTAGCTCATATCCTTCACAGCAGGACTGGGCAGCTGCTTCAGGTCTTCTCTAAGCATCTCTAAAATAGTGAGTTTTGCTGGGCGTGGTGGCACACACCTTTAATCCCAGCACTTGGGAGGAAGAGGCAGAGGCAGAGGCAGGCAGATTTCTGAGTTCGAGGCCAGCCTGGTCTACAGAGTGAGTTCCAGGACAGCCAGGGCTACACAAAAAAACCCTGTCTCGAAAAAACCAAAAAAAAAAAAAAAAGTGAGTTTTGTGTTTGATTGTGTTTAGAACCCAGAGTGTTCTGACCCAAAGCATTCATCCAAAACCACCAACAGGAAGCCATGGCCGTCCTTACTGATCACTGGCAGTTGGGATCTCCAATTTGTTTTTGGTCACTGTGCTAATAACACTGACTTGACTGGGAGGATTACTGTCATCTCTCCCTTGTCGGCACACAAGTTGAACGCCTGTGTGAGGCACGTTAGTAAGACGGAGACGCACTGTGGTGCTACTTCATCAACGCTGATGCAGGCTCGACTGTGTGCCAGCTGGCGTTACTGCTCAACTCTCCAAGACTGGCTAAGTCAGAGATAAGCAAAAGCCAGATGCTGAACTATAAATCCAGGAAAAAATCAGCAGAGAAATGGGTAAGCAGGAGATAGCTCCTGAATCAACAGCAGAGATGATTCTGACATTTCAAATTACATGACTTTGAACATAAATTTTAGGTAAGGATATGGCTTAAAATTCTCAGTAGGATTTAATACCAAGTCCAACCAGTGTTCCCACCAGTTTGGGAAATTTATGAACAGAAAACTCTGCTTCATGAACATTAAGGCTTGATATGAAACTTGGAGACAAATTTACAAAGTAGCTGTTAGTTAACTATTAAACTCATTAATGTCTAGGATTAATATAAAATGCAAACAATCCACTAGAAATCACGGTACATAACAAAACAGGACAATCATTTAGTTGTGTATTTTCAAATACCATTGCTTGCTGTAGCCTAGGGTACGAACAAGGCATTTACTTAGGATTAGTTTATTAAATGTAATAGTGTGGTGCATTACTATGAGTTTTGAACCCGTAAGAAGTTCAACTAAATGTATACAATTACATTAGTTTTTATTTTTACAACTGGATTTCTAAGTCTCCATCAAGTGACGACATTGGCATTTTATCTTCATTACTATCGTTATGTTAACATGTTCATGAAATACACTGAAATGCTTAAGTCCCCAGTCCCCAGACTTATTGGCCAATTTTCAGGACATTTATCCTCTGGCCAGTGTTAATGGACCACTGAACCCCCCTCTCTCTCTCTTTTTTTTTATCTTCTGAGACCATGCTATCATGTCCAGCTCTATCATCAGATCTTTGTTTTCAACGTTGGTTAACTGTCAACTTGACACAATAGACTCATTAAGAAGAGACTCAGTTCAGAACTGTGTGGGTCAGACAGGGTTGTATGTATGTCTGTGGAGGACTATATCTATTGTTAATTGATACAGGAGGGTTCAGCCCCCTGAGGGCAGCACCATCCCACAGCAGGGAAATCTGAACTGTCAGAAAAGTAGCTAAGTCCAGGCCAGTCTGGGTCAGCAAGCAGCAGTCCTTCTGTTTCTCTGTCAAGCTCCTGCTTGAGAGCATGCCTGGCTACTCTCACCTGGAGGTGAGAACTGAAATACTCTTTGCTCCTCCTCTAAGTTGTTTTGGTCAGAGCCTTTGCTCACAGCAATGCAGTGAGACTATAGCATGTCCCATCGCCTTTGCTCACAGCAATGCAGTGAGACTATAGCATGTCCCATCGCCTTTGCTCACAGCAATGCAGTGAGACTATAGCATGTCCCATCGCCTTTGCTCACAGCAATGCAGTGAGACTATAGCATGTCCCATTGCCTTTGCTCACAGCAATGCAGTGAGACTATAGCATGTCCCATCGCCTTTGCTCACAGCAATGCAGTGAGACTATAGCATGTCCCAGAGCCTGTCTCTCTGAGATGCTTCTGAGACATGCAGATTCCTGGATTTGTGATGCAGGTCTACTCTCCTTAGACAGTGCCATCTCAGATAGTCTGGATGCCATATAACTCAAAAAGTAAATCCCCAGAGGAGGTATGAGAAAGGCTGGTTTAGACTGTGGTGGGACAGCTGTGAAGGGAGCAGACCACTGAAGGGAAGGTGTGAAAATATGCCTGCATACAGAGGGAACAGTGTAGAAACCCACGATCATAAAATGCAACAACCAACCTGCACCTTCTTGGGGTGTGCTGGAGTTCCAATTTTCTTCAGTATAGCTGAACCCAGAGGAAAGAATGACCTTTAAGCAGACCATGTGGGTCCTTCAAATAGGGCTCTGCACCTCTAGCTTAGATAAGCCAGGAATACATCCACACTGGATTAAAACCAATGGCATCAGGCTGATGGTGAAAGAGAAAAGCATAAGAAGGAAGTGAGAAAAACAAAGAGATGAGAGCTGGGCCTCAAAACGCAGTGGGGACAATGAAAACAAAGTTTATAGAGTCAGCTGACATTGTAAACCTTCTCGCCTTTACTCCATTTCTGTGCCCCGTTCTAATATCTCCAACTAGAATAACATGCAAGATGCAAATTCCCCTTTGATGTGGTCCTTGGATGCTCTCATGCTCCCCTCTTTATCCACAGCCTCCCCCCTCCCCCTAGAGCTGAAATTCGAAGATGAGAAGGCAAACAGGAAGAATGACTTTTCACATACTCCTCCAGCCGGGCCAAGAATAATGCAATTTTGGCCTTTGAAATGGAACACATTGTTATTTGATCCTATTTACGTCAAAGGTGGGGTAAGGAGATTTAGGAAAATAGCATAACTGGTGTAAATTTCCTTGTCTCATAATACTTATTAGCTATGACTTTTAGCCCATCCTGCTGCTAATGCTACAGAGCAGAGATAATGACTTAACAGTAAATGTTGATATTTTGTTCTTTAGGACTACAGAAATAAAGGCCCTTCTTAACTGCAACTTGACTTCAAGCAATTAGGATTGACTTTCTCCAATTAATCTCATACTATGGTGGTTATTTTAAGCTTGAAGATACAGACTTGTAGCAGACAATCCTTTTATTGGCATTGCCTTCCAAACTCTCTGTCTTCTAGAATTTCACCCCATGTCTTCTTTCCTGATTAACTATTGCTTCAGACGAGATACTTGGAGGAGAGACGTGTGAGTTTTGCTTTGGATCCATGACTGCCACATTTCCAGTCTGAGGGAGACACAAGTGAGATTTTCTCACTAGCTTAAGCTGTTCTTTACATAATGTCAGAAGAGCCCTATCTGTTCTGCTGGGATGTTATTGTTTTGTTTTGTTTTTTTTACTGGACTTCAGCTCAGGGCCTCATGTTGGCTAGACAAGCACTTTCTTTCAATGAGCTCTACTACCAACCCTTTATGGAGGGTGTCCTTCAGGAAGTAGCCAGGGGTCAGCTGAAGTCAGTCTCTTAAGTTGTGTCTTCAGAATGATTAGTGAAGAGGGGCAGAGGTCACTGCCTTATCCTTATGCCATTATGAAGAGTACTATCTTCAATGCAGAAGTTAGCTTTGAAGTTAATTCTAAAAGTTATGCTTCAAGACAACTTGATCATTTGAGAAATTAAGATTAAAGCCACAGTGATATATCACTTCACTTGGCGAGGATACAGAGACACTGGGATCCTTGCACACCAGTTCTCTTTGGGTGACAATGTGAAACAGTGCAATCACTAAGGAAAACAGTTAGTGGCAGCTCATCACAAGATTAAAAGTTCCATTACATATGATGCAGCAATCCCACTTCAGGGTGGAGAGCTGAGACCACAGAAGGCAGAAGCTTCTGTAATCAAATCCATGACAGGGTTATTGACAAGTACTAAAATTTGGGAGAAAAGTTTCTACAATGAATCAATTAAATGTCGCCACATGATAACAGAATATTGGTCAGTCCTAAAAGTGAAGGCAATTCTGAAACAAGATAAAGCATGAAGAAAGCTTTAGAGAATTATGCTCAAGCAAACCAGTCATAAGATACTGTATGACTTAATCCATGTAATTATCTAGAGGAATCAAGTAACAGACGCACAGAGCACAGTGAGAGGGTGAAAGATGAGCTATTGTTGTGCCAGGGAAGTGTCCCCAAAACAGACAGGAGCCCATCTGATGCAAATCACAGCAGGGCCTTTATTCTATCAGGGCCCCTCTATCCTGTAAGGCAGGATGGTTTTGGTGGTGGCGGTGAGGGAGCCCTGAATATCTATGGGGCAAGGCTTTATAGTAAGCAGCAAGCGCGAGGTGAGTGTGCAAGCATCTGATTGATTGGAAAGCTACAGTGGCCTTTAACATAACTGGCTGGTGCTGGAAGTCATATCATAAACTTAATTTCTGCTCCCCTCTGCATTGGTGGTCGTTAGGCAGGAGGTGGGCTTGTAACCTGGGGGTGCAGGTTTGTTGAGAGAATAACTTGGAGACACTGGTCTTGTTGAGGGTGTAACCTAGAAACACTGGTCTTGTTGGGGATTAGCACAGAGACTGGAGCTAGGCTCAGGTTTTGTGGGGGGCAAGTTGGAAACTAATGTTAGGTACCAGACTTTTAGTTTACCTGAGTTCAAACTTAGGTCAGGTTCTCTAAAATGGAGTCTGAACTTACAAGCTTGGGCCTCTCACTATCCTAGGGATCCACTGTATGAGTGTACTTGACACTGTAGACTATAGAAATCGATGCATCTGTATCTTTCCTTTGCCTGGTGTAACTGTCACCTGGAGGCTCTCACTGCCTCCATCTGCTAACCTAGGCTTAGTTCTGGAAGCTTCCAGCCTCTGTGAAATCTTATCTAAGACCCAGAATGTTTTCAGCCTCTGAGATTTACTGCTAAATAAACTCACCGTTTCTTGTTCTTTTTGATCTCTGCCTGGCTGGTTCAACTCAGCTGTCTGACTCAAATTCCATTCCAACCTGACTGATTCAATCTACCTTCTCTCTTGGCCTCTGACTTCTTCCTCTGCTTGGCCTCAAACTAACTGTAGCAATCTGTTCAATTTTCTAGCTTCTTCTCATTCTCTGAACTTGTTCTGTCTTCTGTGTCTCTCTTCAGCCTGTCTCTGTAAACTGTTCTCTCTCTCTCTCTCTCTCTCTGCCTTTCTTTTTTCTTTTTTCTCCTGAGAGTTGGGCATATCCTACTCTGTCAAATCTTTGTCTGATTCATCACTGTGTCTGCCACTCAATTGGACATCATTTTCAAACATGTCTGCTTCCTTCTACAAACTAACTTTACCTTCACTGTTTTCCTTTAATGTGTGTACTGAGGGTGTGTCTGTACTCCAGCCAGAGGGATTAAAGGTGTATACTAAGGTTAAGCCATACCACAACCTGAAACAGTTTTTCTTTTTAGTAAATAACACGATCACAGTCTGATCAAATATCCTGCAACAAATCTATATGGTTAAAATGACCAACTTTATATTTCATGTATTTTGCCACCAATAGTAAGTATTTTGACCTCACTAGCTATGTGTGAGAGCATAGAAGGTAGTTATTAAATACCAAGTTTCCAGTTCTCACGTCGTCAAAATAATTAATCTAAAACTTACAGTTCACAGTCACTACCCGCTGTTTGAAGGCCCCCATGATGAACTGCACGTCCAAGCATACACACGTGCTGAGACGTGCAAACTTACACACGTGCTATGAGACATGCAAGCTTACACACGTGCTGAGATGTGCAAGCTTACACACGTGCTATGAGATGTGCAAGCATACACACGTGCTGAGTTGTGCAAGCTTACACACGTGTAATGAGACATGCAAGCATACACATGTGCTGTGAGATGTGCAAGCTTACATACGTGCTATGAGACCTGTCATTGGAGGTTGGGTAGCTCAGTTATAAAATGCCAGCTTAGTATACCCAAAGCTCTATTTCAATCCTGGGACTTCAAAAAGAAACAAATAGAATGGAGTTGGACATTAGTAACTTATTTTAAATAAAACATGAAAAGTTATAAAATTGGATTTGCTGATCCTTAGACACTCTCAATCATTACTCATTTGCTTATAATTTTGACACAATCTTGCCTAGGAAGGAGATGTGACAAATTCCTTAAGTTTATGAATACTTCCCAATGAGAATAAAAGGCAGGATGCTCTTGCATATTTAAAATATCCCAATTAAAACATGACAATAGGGTCTACTTTAAGACCAAGGATATCTAAAAACAAAAGGGGGTTACAAACTTCACTTAAACTTTAAGACTTCATTTCAGCTCAGAAAATTAAGATTCTTATTATCTAATGGTATTCTCACATAGCACCATTATAATCACTAAATGAATGTGGCCCACTCTGTACCTTAAGAATTCCAGATGATTTATTCCTTGCAACACATTTCTTATTATAAAGAACTCATTAATCACTTCTTCCACATATAATGAAAACTGCTATCGTGAATTTTACATTCATTGTCCTCTGCAGTGACTAACCTTGGATTTCATTTTCCTAAAAAAAAAAAAAAAAAAAGGAAATGCTAACAAATGGTTACATCTCTGAAATCTGTAGAGTTCATGGCCAACCCAGGGGTTATTGATTCTTAGAACTTATTGATCAAATTTTATAATTTACTGATTTCAGAGTCTTTGGCCATTTTACTGACTTAAGTGTGCTTTGTTGGGGTTTTTCTACCTGCACCAGGAAATTACATAGAGAAAGAAAAAGGAAATGTGAAGGTCATCCACTTGTGTCCTCTTATCTTCAGGCAAAGAAACAACCCTGGAGAGATGGTCTCTGTGAGAAAATGTTCTAAAGTAATTTCAGTTGCTAGGAAAATACCGTAAGAGATAAAGTGTGTAATTGTGTGAATGAATGGTCAATATTAAGTGAATTTCATTCTCTCCAAAAGAATGGTGTAGTGTGTCTACTTCTCTGAATTCAACAGGAATTAAGATTCTTAGTATCTAACTTTAGTTGTTATCTTATTAACTTATTTCTAACTTGAGTTTTCTATGTCATGTGACTTATACAGCAAGTCTTTTTTTTTTTTTTTGAGTAAAGATTGGCATTGTATGAGACATGCTGCCATTTAAGGCTGGCTCTGTCAACATCTAATTTCCTTCTATCCCATATCTCAGCCAAAATGAAGAAGGAAAACAAAATATTTAACAATTCACAATATACTTTTCCTCAGGCTCCATGACTGAAAAGCAAGTTCACTGCCCTTAGGTTAGCTTCCCTCTACCTACCAAGGACCTACCCAGGCCTTTTTGATACTTACTGATCCTCAACATAAATTGTTCCAAAAATGAGTGAGGCGTGAGTTCCCAGAGAAAAGTATCATCTACAGTAGGGAAATAAGTAAACTCTCCATTCAGGTCCTAACGTGAAAATCCAGCGATATGACAGCTGACGAAAGAGTCACTGGGAGAGAAATCAGTAGTGAAGGTGCCACTTTGGCATCGAGATTCACCTGAGCATTTTTTAGAAAGCATCTTCTAAAGAAAACTAAACACGTGAGGGTAAATGGAGTGCTAATCTCTGCCTCTCTTCATCTCTCTCTCTGTCTCTCTCTTTGTGTGTGTGTGTGTGTGTGTGTTGGCAGCTGGAAGAGATGGAGTGTACCCACAGAGCAGAGGTGTGCACAAAAGGGAAGCAAGGGCTCTGTGCTCCTCCTGAACTATTTTTCCCCACTTTTCTCTTACATTTCACTGCTATCATTTACCGACTATTTTTTTTTTCTTTTTCTATTCAGCGCCTCTTAGTCTTGTCAGGGCACTGGAATCACCCGAGCCTTCCAAGAGGATGAGAGTCAGGATCACACTTCTGCATACAACTCCGAAAGCAAGTGGCAGGCCTGAGATGCCACTTCTGATAGCAGCAGGAGACCACTGAATCCTGGGGGGTTGAAGGGGTGGCGGGGTGCGAGGTCCAGCCCTGAGAACCAGCCAGAGAGCAGGGAAAGCCCACGGTTACATAAATCACTGCTCTCCCAACAGTGCACACAGGAGTCGCCTGCGCCTTTTGACGTCATTTTTGAGGCCTACTCTCGCTCATGCTCCCCCCCCCCCCCCCGGTGATGCCAACCGGAAAGTTGGCCCTCACCCGGGTCCCTAACCAGCGGGGCTGGGGCAGCTCCAGCTAGTGGTAGATTATCATGGAAGGCCGGGTTCCCTGAGACCGGGCGGCGGACCCTCCGAGCATCCTCGCGGCGGCCCTGCGAAGGCAAGGGGGCCGGTGTTACCCAGGAGCTCCCCACACTGCGCCCCTGGACCTCGCTGGCCACGCATGCGCACACCCACAACCGGCGGAATAACGGACTGCAGCTCCCCCCACCGGAAGTGGACGGCGGAGCACCGGGAGGAGCAGACCGTAGCGTGGGGTCTCGCGCTTCCCTCGGCGTGCCATGGTGCGGGCCAGAGCCACGAAGGGGCCGAGGCTGCTCCTGCGCTCCGTCGCGCTATGGCTCGCCCTGCTCGGCGCCAGCACGGCGACTGCGTCCAAGGCGGTGACCGCCCACTTGACTGCGAAGTGGCCCGAGACTCCGCTGCTGCTGGAGGCCAGGTGGGTGCCCAGGCCCGGCGAGCGCCGCGGCCGGGGAGTGGCGGCGGGCGGAGGGACCCGGCATCCCTGAGACACCCCCTCCGGCAAGATGCTGCTCAGACCTTGCGATCCAGGGTCGCTCACAGTCCCGCGATCCCTCAGATCCGGTGTCCGCCCAGTCCTGAAGCCACTCCGAGGCGTTCTCCCGCCCGACCTCCAGCATCCCCTTAGATCTGCAGTCTTCTGGAGCTAGCCCGCGCCCCCTCAGCATCCCGAGCCGCACACTCCATCCCCTCAGACCTGATCAGAGGCTCTCAGATCGGGTTTCATCCCATTCCCCCACCACCTATAGCACCACTGCTCTAGATGGTCACTGGACAACTCTGCCACTCACTCGCCCCACCTTCCCCACGCACCTACGATTTTTAAAACTTCTGTGTCCCAAGTTTATTCGTGTTCCTGCGCGTCTTGTTGACGTGGAAGGCGGAATGGGGCGTTTAGTTCAAGCTCTTCTGCAAAGTTCTAGTCAGCAGATAGTGCTTTGGAGCATAATTTTGTTTTATATCCAAATATAACAATGGAGAAGGCAGTTTCTCAGTTACACCCTCCTCCCCAAATATCTCAGCCCAAAGGATTTGTTTTCTGTTCTGTTTAGTTACCTTGTAGAAAGCAGACATAGGTACTGGATTTTGCTCTTTCGTAATCCAGCAAGCAGAAATGGCAATTCTGCTTCTCATCGCCACACACCCTTGTAATCCCTGAGTATTCCACGAGTTTGTGGCTAGTCTGAAGTTACAAAAGGTAAACTTTGTCTCAATTTTAGTTCTTTAATATTGAGCACAAGCAATTTTGTAACTGTTTTTTTTAATGAATTTACAAGACAACATCCCATGGTTCTAAAAAATAAAGGAAAAACCCATCACTATATTGCATTGCCTTTACTTGATGATACACAGCGTTTATTGACTAAAAGATTCTAGCTCAAATGTGTCTGCGTCCTCTTATCTACAGTGCATCCTGGCATTGCATGTACTGGATCCTACATTTAGTCCCAGTCAGTCGATATTTTTTTTATTAAGTATTTATTTATTCTCTCATAATCTATATACCTGGACTGCAGTTTCCCCTCCCTCCCCAACCTCCCATCTCCCCCAGATCCCTGTTTTCCTTCATAAAATAGCAGGCTTCTCGGGATATCAACTGAATGTGGCATAACCAGTTACAGTAACACTAGCCACAAAGGGCTGGATGAGGCAACACAGTAAGAGGAAAGGGTCCTAAAAGCGGACAGAAGAGTCAGGCACTTCCTCAAGAACACCAGATTATACAACCATAACATAGATGCAAAGAGCCTAGCGCAGACCCTCAAGGGTTTGGTGGTTGCTACTCCAGTCTCTGTGAGCTCTTATGATCCTGCTTAGTTGATTCTTTGGGCTATAGTGGAGTCCTCACCCCCGTGGCTCCTACACTCCTTCTTCCCCCTCTCTTGCGGGGGCTACTATATCTGACTTTTATATAGTATTTATAGAGCTAATTATGTTAATGAACAATAAATTATCTCTATATTTACTATTTACCTTTAATATTCTCATTTTTGTCACCTTAATGATATTTCATGTTGAGAGAAAAACAAATTACAAATTTCTAAGTAGTTGACAATGATAAGGAAAAGCTAAGAAACAATACATAGTATAATATTTTGGCATAATTTTATACATATACATAATTACTTCAGGTGAAAATTTCAATTCATTTTCATATTGTTTGGTAAGTGGATATCAGTAATTTAATATTATTTTTGGAGGTTTGTCGTAAAATATTTTGTTCTATTGTGTAGTTTATAACATCTAACTTATTTTTTGTTTTCATCTATGGATTTTTTAATCAGTGAATTTATGGCAGAAGAAAGTAATGAAAAGTTTTGGCAGTTTGTGGAAACAGTAAGGGAATTAGCAGTTTATAAGCAGACAGGTAAGTGATGTGCACATTTTAGCATATAACATTTATACTTATGTACAAGCATTAGGTAATAATTAAATATGAATGCTAATTGGGTTAGTAAATCTGAACATTACATTTGAAGGTTGGGCATGTTGTTCTGTTGGTAGAGTTCTTGCCTAGTATGCAAGAAGCCCAGGTTTGGATCACCAGCATTACCAAAGAAACAGGCATGATGCTATGATGTTCTTGTAATCTTACCACCTGTGATGCAAAAGGATGAGAAGGTCATGCCATTCTTGGCTCTGTACTGAGTCAAATGTCACCCTGGGCTGCATGAGACCTTGTCTCAAAACAAGGAAAGAAAAAAAACCCTCTCTAAACATGAAAAGATGTTTCCGTGAAAACTGCACTTCCTGTTTTTTATGTCAGCATGACACAAGCTAGAATCATTTGTACAGAAAGAACCTTAGTGGAGAAAATGCCCAACTCAGATAAATCTGTGGGCAACCCTGTGGTACATACACCTAATAAGTGATTGAATGTTACTCAGTTAATATTCTGGGTTATACCAACCTTGGGCAAGTGTTCCTGGGTATATATGAAAATAAGCAGGGGTTGAGCATGGTGGTTGAGCCTGTCAGCCTGGTTGACATAGTACACTCAGGCCAGCCTAGGCTGTATAACAGAAAAAGAAGTAGGAGGAGGAGAAGGAGGAGGAAGAAGAGGAAGAGGAGGAGGAGGAAGAAGAAGAGGAAGAAGAGGAAGAAGAAGAGGAAGAAGAAGAAGAAGAAGAAGAAGAAGAAGAAGAAGAAGAAGAAGAAGAAGAAGAAGAAGAAGAAGAAGAAGAAAGACAGACAGACAGATTTAGGGAGCAAGCATATAAGCATAAGCAGCTCTCCTCCATGGTCTGGTTCCATAGTCTCTCTGCTCCAGTTCCTGCCTCCAGGTTCCTGCCCAAATTCTTATCCTGACTTCCTTTCATGAAGGACTGTGATCAGGACATGTAAACTGAAATAAACCATATCCTATTTTGCTTTGGTCATTGTGTTTTATCACAGCAATAGAAATGCTAAGAAACTATTGTAAGCATTTGTTTCTAAGATATAAAATCTGTAGAAAAATTCACATAATTAGTAATTGTTTCATATTAAAGAAAAAAATCAAAATTCCTGGGTTATTTACCTTAATTTCCTTGATATGCTATTAGTTTTACAGTGGGATTGTCTTTCTTGTTTTAGGAGACGACTACAGCAGAAGTGAGGAGCATACAGAGATCTCTCCTGTCTCCTCCACGCACTCACATGATGAGCCTCCTTACTTGGCTCTTCACCCAAGTTCACTCACCTGTAACAACACATTAGTGTCATTTAAAGTCTGTTGTTCAGATTCTAGTATTGTACATTCTGTGAGATTGGAGAAATGTTTACTGGCCTTGCTGCAATTGTATTGCCTTTTGTATTTTGCTTTTAAGCTCTTAACCATATTTCTAAGAATTACCCTTAAAAAGTCAGATAATGTGTTTTCATATCATTATCTGTAAAATAGAATTCCTACTTTTATATATGCCAAAATGTGTATATCTGTTAACATGTATATCTATATCTTTAACATATTAGAGAATATCAAAATGTTGAGGCCATTAAATCTAGGTAATAACAGAAACTATAAAGGGCGAATTATCCTAAAGGAAAGATGATTTTTTTATTTTAAAGTAAAATAGATGATATGAATGTAGAGTCCCATAAAAACTAAATCTTTAACCATATAGACACAGAAAACTTTTTACTCTGGATTATTAAGTACTTTTATTTTTAGTCAAATGTCAATGAAAGATAATCTGTTTTAAATATTCATTTGTTGCAATCTGTTTGGCTTAAGTGACTTTGAAGCTTAGCAGTTCTTGACTTAGATAGATTCTAAAAATAAAGCAATCAGATAAACTTTTGGTAGTATTTTAGGTAAAATACTTGTAAAACATAGACATTTTTTACTAAACTTATTTATCATTTTACAACCCAATATCAGCCCTTCCTCTCCTCCCCGTACTCTCTTGTGCAAGTCCTTCTCCTATTTCACCTTCTCTTTTCTTTTGAGAAGGAATCCCCCTTAGGGTGTCCACCCACCTCCTCCTCACCCCCATTCCTGCACATCAAGTCATTGCAGGACTAGGAGCATTCTCTCCCATTGAGACCAGATAAGGCTGCCCATTTAGGGACTCAGGATCCACAGGCAGGCAGGCAACAGGCTCAGGGACAGCCCATGCTCCAGGAGTTTAGGGAACCCACATGAAGACCAAGCTGCTCATCTGCCGCATGTGTGCAGGGGGCCTAGGTGAAGCCTGAGCTCACTCTTTGGTTAGTTGGTCAGTCTCTAGGAGCCCCCAAGGATCCAGGTTAGTTGACTCTATTTGTCTTCCTGTGGAGTCCCTGACCTCTTTGGGTCCCTCAGGGTTAACTTTCCTGAAAAGCATTATTTGATAACCATTATGTTTGTACTAAGAGGTGCCAGGCTCTGCTTAAATGATGATAACACAGGGATGAGTAAACATGATGGACACACTCAATACTTCATGATGTGGGGGAGGCAGCAAACCAGCCTTGCACACTAAGACAGGGTGAGCGTCAGGCATCTTTGCACGCTGTGAGGACACACAGAAGACAGCCTAGGCAGTGCTTGGAGCACAGACGTGTAACATCTTCTAGTTGTGACTGCTTTTTATCCAGGACATTTTTACATGATGCCAAGCATGTGGGCATGCAAAATAGGTATCGAACCAAAGAACCTAATGTTTAACCAATAATAAGTCATAAGGAAATTGATTTGAAAACAAATTAGGCCTACAAATAATTTTACCATTTATTAAAGGTGAAAGCTAACTTGAAATTGAGTTTTGCCAGTGAAATTGGGTTTGTTGTCTAATATACGATCCAAACATACATAAATTGTTACTTACATGCCAAAGAATGACAGTAGGAAAATATTTAAGTTTTAGAACTAGGAAATAGCTCAGTTAGTAAAGCAGCTTCCTGCTGAAGCATGAGAACCCAAGTTTGAGTCCAAAAGAAGCCTGTGTTGTACTGTATCTCAAAGACAGGAGGACCCCGGGCTTCCTGGCCAGCCAGCCAAGCCTGCTTGGTGAGCTCGAGGACTCTGAGAGACCTTGTTTCAGAAACGAAGGTGGGTGGTGACTGAGAAGTGATGCTGGAGGCTGGCCTCAGATTGCCACATGTTGGCATGCCTGCACACACAGACAGACATACATTGTATATGGTAACTAAGCCATTACATGTCTGTAAGTGCATAGAATGTGTGCTACAAACACTCCAGTTTCTAACACTCAGTAGCCTAGAATCTCAGCCGACTGTTTCAGGATGTGTTCATTGCCATCGTCTGGGTGCTCAACAGGGTGTAGACCACTCTCAGTAAAGAGGAAGTATGGAGCCAAGTGGTACCTCTGAAGGCATTAAAGATTGAAGAGAGTGAAGCAATGGCTGACTCTACTGGCATAAATGTATGGTTTATTAGGTTCTAACAGACAAAACTTGAGTTCATGATGATTGTCACTCACATCTGAGGTGTATGTCTTCGAGTATTGTTGACGTGCTGACTGTACTTGGCTCACTGAACCTCACGGTGACTTTCTTTCTTACCAGTGGTGTTCTGCTCGCTTTACTGTCTTTTTCAACTGCAGATTGGATCCGTAACTCATCTGGGTAGTAACCCACATGTTGGAATATTTTGAAGTGCATCTTCCCAGTAGACTTTAATGGCAAGATTATTTTAAAATTATCTTGTTCATTGCTCAGAAAACACTGAAATAGACACAATAATGTTTTCTGTAGCAGCTTACCCAAACTTAAAATATGATGATTTGGCATTGATTCAGTTGGTTCTGTAGGTAGGATGTACCAGGAAACTGAATGTGAAATGCTAATGTCTTTCTCTCTTTGTAGAATCAGATTATTCCTACTACAACCTAATCCTGAAGAAAGCGGGACAGTTCTTAGACAATATCCACATTAATCTCCTAAAGTTTGCCTTCTCTGTGAGGGCATACTCTCCAACCATCCAGATGTTCCAACAGGTAAAGTTTGCCTTCTCTGTAAGGGCATACTCTCCAACCATCCAGATGTTCCAACAGGTAAAGTTTGCCTTCTCTGTAAGGGCATACTCTCCAACCATCCAGATGTTCCAACAGGTAAAGTTTGCCTTCTCTGTAAGGGCATACTCTCCAACCGTCCAGATGTTCCAACAGGTAAAGTTTGCCTTCTCTGTAAGGGCATACTCTCCAACCGTCCAGATGTTCCAACAGGTAAAGTTTGCCTTCTCTGTAAGGGCATACTCTCCAACCGTCCAGATGTTCCAACAGGTAAAAATACCCAAGCATCACTTAATGAAGATGCATATCATGGTATATGTTAAGCTACTTAAAGTGAACCATTGATTCAAAACAAATGTATATTTCATTCCATAGTATGTTATTATCTTATTACCATTTCTGCATTGATTGTGGTTGAAAAAAAGAAATATAGCCTACTTGGTGTTAGGAAAATGTGAGGACACATTGCCAGTAAAACTGCTTATAATAAAACTTTTATAGAATTAAGAAGAACTTGAATGCATGTATCTCCTAAGACAAGGTTTATTCAATTACATATTGCTTAAATTCTACTCAGAAAATTATTTACCTTAATTAGAACAGTAAATTCATAGTAAAAGATCAGTTATTCCAACCAAAGTAGCATTTGAGTTTTAGGGCTATATCCTAATGATGAGCTACTGTAACAACATCATCTTTGGTTGTAGATTGCTGCTGCTGAGCTGCCTCCAGAGGGATGTACTGCATTTGTGCTTATACATACGAAGTATACCTGTAAAATTAATGAAATTAAAAAGCTACTGAATAAGGCTGTTTCAAGGTACAGTATTGGGAGAATCAAGAGAAGTGATTTGTGGGGAAGAGAGTTGGAATAGAAATTTTAATATTCTAAGACATTGGACAAAGTCATCTGATCCTGTTTGTATCCATGTTTGTATGAAGCTTTTTATGTCTTTTAGCCCATTTTAAGGATAAGAAAAAAAACTATGTTGCAAGTAATTTTGAGAAGTTTTTTATGATCCCGTGTGAGGAGGAGTCTGCCATCCCTCCTTCCTTCCCTGCAGTGTCCTCAGACACTGTGTAAATGTCTACATTCTGTGTAAGGAAAGCTTGCCAAACAGAGTGGCTTAAAGCAATGATTACTTACATTGGAACCTGAGCCCCCTTTTCACCCGGTATCATCCTTTTTGTGCCTCAGAGACTGAAAGGGGTATGTAAGTGATGGTAACTAGCTTTACTTGTGAAGGTAGAATTTACTAGAAAGTGTAAATAATCCATCATGTGCCTGAGAAATAACTTGTCAGAACTGTTTGGAGTGGTTTTGTGAGCCTACAGAGAACGCCCATGCTTCCTGAACCTGTCCATCTGTCCACCTGTCTGTAAGAAGATCATTCATGGTTCTTAGTATTAAACGCTAATTTTTAATGAAGATGTGCTTTCGTATGGCCTTTTACATATTTGGAAACTATTTTTAGGGAATATGAACTGTAGTGAAAGTAATTCTAATTAAATATAAATTTAATTGATTAAAATTATATTATTAAAATGTAATTGACAATGCACCATACTAGAAACTAAAGCATTTTTAATAACAAGTTTTGGATAAACCAAATTTCTTCTTTTTTATTTTTACTTTCCTATTTCTATAGTTATTGACATTATGAATTCTTTGGTAGCAGAAAATATCAAGTATCAAGGTGTATATCCAATACATTTGTTGACTCTCACTTCCTTTGAAAGTTTGTATTTTGTTTTTATTTTAGGCCCAGGCCTTACCTATTTGAAAGAGATCATAAGTTTCCCACAAGCAGTGAGAACTTGCCAGTGATTATTCTCTATGCAGAAATTGGTACACGAGCATTTGCTGAATTTCATAGAGTATTGTCTAAGAAATCAAAAAATGGTAAAATCCTGTATGTTCTCCGCCACTATATTCAGGTACATGTTTGCATTGTTTTTTGTTTGGTTTACTAATATTAGTAATTTGTCATTTTCTCTTCCTTTCTGACCCATACTAAAGGTTTACCAATTTTATTCATCTTCTGTATCGCAGCCACTTTGATTTCTTGATTGTTTGGGTTTCTGTGACCTTTCCATCTCAGCAGCATTCTGTTCCAATATCTGGTGCTTCTTTCCTGTATCTTCTTTAGAGTTTAGTTTTCTTATGCACATCTAGCTTCTTAGTGACCCTTGGGTTGCTGTGTTTCGAGCTTTTTCCTTTGTTGCTGCTATAACATTTACTGTTAAACCTTTGTAAGAACTGTTGAAGCTTACAACAGTTGAAGCGTAGGCCTTTTTAGAACATCTTACTGGAGGAGAGATATGAACAGGACCTGGCTGCACCAACCATTCCCTTCCCGTCTCAGGATGCTGGTCCTGAGAGAAGGCTTCAGTTATTCTAAGAATTACATTTAAAAACAGGTGGCAGCTGTGGTCACAGGCCATCCGGAGACATGCCAAGTCCATTGTGCATTTATTATTGAAATGTCTTTCCAGTCTCCTCTCTAGTCTCAATTTTTAAATTTTATTGTATGATTTTAGTGAAATCCCTGCTATTTACTAGAAATGAGAAAATCTTGTTAAATAATGTTAAATTTTTTGGTAAACTAGAATAATGATATTTTAAATATCTACAGTCCATACAAAGATTAAAATACACAACAGAAACTTAGGTCCATTGAATGAATATGTGTTTTGTAAATATTAACATACTTAAGTCATTGGTTCATGTGCCTCTAGGCCAAGCATTATTTACAAAGCAGTGAGATAGAAACAGTTCCTTTTTCAGAAACCTACATTTAGTGGCAGGCAGTAAGGAACCTATAGTACGTTGTGTAAGTGTTTCAATAGAAATAGGAAGTTAGGAGAGAATCACAGGATGGGAATAGTGTGCGGACCACACATTCTATAGAGCTGATTCCTTTAAACTTGCAATTCTCCATCACTTTCCTTTCTTTGCCAGAATAGCAGCAACTCATTATGCATGTAACTCTCTCCTGGGTGGAGCAGCCAGAGATAGGAGGCACATTAGCAGAAACTGGATGTAGGAGATAACAGTATATACTCATCTTAAGTTCACCAAGGGATGCTAATATGTCCCCTAGAGGATATGCCCATCTGTTGAAGCTCTGTCTTAAATACTCTTTGAAGAACATAACCAAAAATATAATTCTAGTGGATCATATTGTCCATGAGGATGTTTTGTACCATTAAATAATAACCTCCTACTCAATGAATGGCATCGCATAAGTTGACAGTAACTGTCCTGTAAATCGATCAGCATGTGATTTTAATGAAAATAGACTTCCTTATGCTTCCTTTTGACCAGATGCCTTTTTTTTCCGGTTTTTCAAGACAGGGTTTCTCTGTATAGCCCTGGCTGTCCTGGAACTCACTTTGTAGACCAGGCTGGCCTCGAACTCAGAAATCTGCCTGCCTCTGCCTCCCGAGTGCTGGGATTAAAGGCGTGCGCCACTACGCCCGGCTGACCAGATGCCTTTTTGAGGGAGAAGAAGAGATAGGAAGGTTTGTCTTACCTCTTTTGGCCTGCAAGTGCTTCAGTTTACATATCAGGCTTATTAAACTACAATTCAATTTGATTTTAATACCATTCAAAAGAAGAAAGTACATAGAAATTTAATAAACATTTTTCTTTTATTATACAGGAGCCAATAACTTTGTAGTACTGATAATAGAAACTGGTTGTGTGGAATTGTAATTCCTTCATGAACTCCGACAAGATGTGTGGCCTTATGATTTCCATTTCCCACACCCCCAGTGGCCGTGTTGTTTCGGGTAGCTTATGATTTCTGTTTCCCACACCCCCAGCGGCCATGTTGTTGGGGTAGCTTATGGAACTGTAAATGACTCGGTTTCTGCATGCTTTCCTTGCATTGTTTCTGAGTTCAGTTTTAGTGTGAGCAGCGGTTTTCAGTGCTGTGTATCCAAAGGTCATTCATACATGTTCTGATTTAGAAATTAAAAAGGCCAGGAGATAGGCACTCTGCTGATATACTTAATTTTAAGCCTTAGAAAAGCATTAGGGAAGATAAAAGGGGTATGCAGGCATATCGAACTGTCACTGTGCAAATTGTGTTAGGCAAAAACACATGGCTGCTTTTAAGAATGTGGTGAGTGCAGACTAATTAAAACTAGCCTCCTACCTGGAATAAATAAAATCCCCATGCTGGTGGCTGCAGCTCAGTCAGTAGGAGCTTCATTTGGAGATGAAGGAAACTTAGACTTCTTTCTACAACCATATGTATTCATCTGTGTTGCCTTTTGCAGAATGAAACATGATTTGCCTTGCTTATTGAAGAAATCTCTAGAGATACATTTTCTATTTGTCCCTTCCCAGAAGAAAATTAGCTACCAAAATTCTGATAATATGAGTATTAGAGATAGGCCATTAATTTGTGGCATTTGGAATACTTTCTTCATTGAGAGATCTGAAGAAAGATCTGAGCAGGGTTTCCAAAGTACTGAGTGCTTTATTGTCTGTCTGTCTGTCTGTCTGAACGTTTCATTGTTCATTTTTGCTCACTCTCTGGTTGTCCTGGAACTAAGTTCCTTAATGAATGAGAAGCAAATGAGGCTGAAGAATCAAGCTAAATTCCTTTTAGGAATGTGTCCTCAACACAATTCGGGGTCTTTGATAGACTGTGTGCAGAGAATATAAGTGTTCCCCCAAATTATAATAGCATTTCACAGTGGCTAAAAGCGTTTTGTCTTGGGAAGGGGCTGTGGCTTGATGTTAGAGAACTTGTCTAGCACTGGCAAGGCACTGAGTTCAAATCTTTGTATCTAGTAATTATGCACACACACACACACACACACATCTCCAGTATTAATAATTTGCTATAGTATCCTAATATGGCATGGTGCAGTTATATAAATGTAAAGCAAGATACTTAACTGTTTCTTCTTTTTCTAAAATAAATATATTTGAACAGAAACCAAGCTCAAGAAAAATGTACTTATCTGGCTATGGTGTGGAGCTAGCTATTAAAGATACAGAATACAAAGCATTGGATGATACCCAAATTAAAAGTAAGGTTTTAACTGTTTAAATAAGGATTTTTCTTTTCTGTTTGTAGACATTTTTATTAATATATACAATGTATTTTGTCACGCTCACCTCCCCTCTCTCCCCAGCACATGTTCCTCTTAACTCGACAACATCTGTTGCTTTTTGTTTATAACCCACTGTGTCCATCTATTAGCACTCCTGCATGCACATGTGTAATTATTTTAGTATAAATGTAAGCAGTGAATTAATCCAGTGGCTATATTTCTTTACCTTATGCTAGTTCCCAATAACTATACAGAGAAACCAAGATTTATTTCAAGATATACCTCAATAGCTGAGCGGTTAAATGATCTATCTCATCCCAATAATACTTAGATATTTGCTTCAGGTGCGTTTCCTCGATCTCTCTCCTGACCCTCATGAGTCCAGGTCCTACATCCTCCTGGCAGATCTGAATCTGGATCTCTCTTGCTCGCTCTCTTGCTCTCTCAGGTGGTGGACATCCCACACTGTTCTCTATTTAAATGCTGTTCATCACCCAGCCATTGGGTGATCAGCATTTATTGGCAAGGCAGAGAATAAAAGGTAAGAACTGTTAACACAAACTTGAGACAGGAGATTCTTGATATAAATATATAAAATTACAATGTTGTATCCAGATTGAAACAAGCTATAAGGGCAGAGCTATCAGCCTTTGAGTAACACAAGGGTAAACTTTGCAGTGTACAAACACATCATGCCTGCACACCTAAGTGTGATGTCATCTGCTGGGGAATGCTAGGCAGCTACTAACAGTCATTCCACCTTAAAGAAAAGTGACCGTCCCTGAGCAAGCCATCCATCACCAATAGCTGTGAGCTCGGGGTGAGAGGTGCCCGCACATCTGACTAGCTTCCCCTTGTTTGGATGACGACAGGCTCTGTAGAGTCCCTGTGTGTGACAGCCATGTCCTCGTGTCCTCATGTCCTGTCCAGAGATGAGGTTTCCTAGCCTCCTCATCTGCAGCTCTTACAGTCTTCCCTCCCCGCTCTGTGCACTGTTTTCTGCACCTTGAATTGGTGGTGTGTTGATACAGATATTTCATCTGTGACAGAGCACTCAGGACATTCTTTTTTATTTTACTTTTTTT
>LR751278.1:0-30671 GCA_902729485.2 Mus minutoides
TCATTTACATTTCAAGTGTTATCCAGAAAGTTCCCTATATCCTCCCCCCTCCCGGCCCTGCTACCCTACCCACCCGCTCCCACCCCCTGGCCCCAGCGTTCCCCTGTATTGGGGCATATAAAGTCTGCATAACCAAGGGGCCTCTCTTCCCACTGATGGCCAACTAGGCCATCCTCTTCTATATATGCAGCTAGAGACAAGAGCCCAGGGGGTACTAGTTAGTTCATGGTTATTCTTCCACCTATAGGGTTGAAGACCCCTTTAGCTCCTTGGGTACTTTCTCTAGCTACTTCTTCCTTGGGAATCCTGTGTTCCATCTAAAAGCTGACCGTGAGCTTCCACCTCCATGTTTGCCAGGGATTGGTATATTTTCCCCCGAGACCGATATATCCGGGCCCTTTCAGCACCATCTTGCTGGCATATGATATAGTGTCTATGTTTGGTGACTGATTGTGGGATGGATCAAATGGCACTATTATTAATTTTCATAAGATTCTAAATTTTTGGTATTTAAAATCAACAAATTTAAATATAGCCAACTTTTTTGAAACAGTCATATGGAAACCGACTACCACAGAAGCTTCCTAAATTACATATGCATAAACATGAAAAAAGCAAAATGGAGGGCAACAGTGCATCTAACTATACACCACAAGATAAATATAAAAAGCCCAGTGGCAGGAATGCCTTACAGCTTTTGGAGTTTTGGCATTTGAAGTCTCATAGACCCCGTCCACTTCAAATGTTACAGGTTATTTCAATTGCTTTGATTATCCTCTGGATCCTGACAGTAAGACCCTATTGTTGAAGATAACAACACATACTGGAGCCATAGCTCACAGTGAAAGCAAGATGATATGGACCTAGAAGCTTCATCCCTTCTGACAAGTTTTCAAGGTGCTTAAAGATATTGCACAGGCATCATATTAGAAAACTAATCATCAGTCATTCAGGTCTCTAAAGCCTGCAAGCTACAAAAATGACTGACCCAGCAAGATGGGCCAACTGATATAATAATTGCAGGAACACCACTGGAATAACTAACCATTTCCTGATTGTATTTAAGTCATGCTCCACAAGATAAAAAACAAAACTGGTACTTCTATAGGGTCAGGAGCCTATGTCTAGACAGGTTACACACCTAGACAGGGAAGAACCTGTGGCTATTTTTCTACTAAATAGACAAAGTAGTATTCCACTCCTAATAACATCATTATATTCACAGATTGGTGCAACTTTCACTTGAGAAGTCTCTGCCATAGATGATAAGAGGCCCACAAATGGTCAAGATGCAGAGAACAACAGACTTCAGAATCCACAGCCCTAACTGGAACATCTATATTATTATATCATTGCTCCCAAGGTTCAGGGATTGTTGGGAAGAGGAGGCAAAAAACTATAAGAGGCAGAAGTGGCAAGTGACTGATTACAAGGAAACATTGTCTCTGGACTCAGCAGGGCAGTGGCACACATGAACTCACAGTGGTTGTGACAGCATACACAAAACCTGTGCAAGACATCACAAGAGCAAATGTCACACAGCACCAATCCTAGCCATAAAGCTATTAGCTACTGTTGGCTGCTAGAAGAAAATAACAGTTTTCTCTGAGAGTATAGAACCTGGAAAAGTTGACCACATTCTTTGGAAGACCACACATCTAAGCACAAATTGTACTTGAGAGGTTAAGAAGGAAAAAAAAGTGAGTGAAAAAAGTTGGATGGTTTGGAAGGAGGTTTGGATCTAGGAAGAACTAGGAGGAAAGAAGACTATGATCAAAACATGCACAGAACTCTCAAAGAACTAGTAAATTCACAAAAAGACTCACAACTAGTTAGTTAGATAACACAGATATGTTCCCCAGATCCTCATGCATGAATGCCTTTCAGAGTAATTTACCAGCACCACAAGAGAGCACAAAACTCCACTTGCTAAATTATATGTTCTTCTCTGCTCTCATTCAAGCATTCATGTAAACATATTCATGTTTGATGTCAATCATGGTACTGCTAATACTTAGAGACCATGTGGATAAACAAGAAGAAAATTGGCAGTAATCTTCCAAATGTGAATCTTGAGAGCAATGATATAACATAGAATCCAAGTGTCAAAAACTTCTAAAATTTTAACTTATGCAAAAACTTTAATTTGAACGAAATTATTACCATCTTAATTCTAATATCTGGAAGCAATAAAACTTAACTAATCTCAGATTCAGCTTTTCTTACATCTATAAAAGCTGTATATACATTATAAGAAATGAAAAGCTGCTACCAACAGGACACTCAGAAAACTCTGGAAGCTCCAATACTGTGAAAAGAATCACTTTTCACTGTGCAAAGTTGTCACTCTATAAAAATATTATTATACCCATGTACTTTTTTCCATTAAAATGAGATTAGCACAAGACTTTTAAAAATAGGTTTGATAGAAATAATACAGCAAACCCTAAATGCTCAAGGTCTAATTTTTTTAAGTCTGAAGATCCACACATTCAACAATAAAAAGTTTCCCGGAGGCACAAAGTTAAAAGCATTTTGGTAGAAGCTGGAGTGTAGGAAGCCTATCCTTCAGTCTCAGCCCCATCTCTGCATTTAGTGTACTTGGCTGTTCCTTGTTTCACTCACATCTTATAAAAAGAGGTACCATACTCCTTTAAGCCAAGAAGCTTGCAGTAGCATGCAGCCAACTATTGCTATAAATGAAACACAAACTCTTAAACTGATTTAAATCTAACGGAATTTAAACATTATGGAATTATTTTTTGAGATTTTAGTTTTTGTTTTTGTTTTTTTGAGTGTAGTGGTTTGAATGAGAAGAGTGGCCTCCATAGGTTCATATGTTTGTCTCCCAGTCAGACTATTTAGAAATGATTGAGAGGTATGATCTTTTTGGAAGAAATGTATCACTGAGGCTGTCTCTCCATCTTCCCCTCTTCTCTCTTCTCTTTTCTCCTCTCTTCTTTCCTCTCTCCCTCCATCTCTGCCTTCCTCTCTGCCTGGATCATATGTGAGCTCTCAGCTACTGTTCTAGCATCTAGCACTATGCCTATGTGCATGCAGTCATGATCCTGGCCACAATGTTTGTTGACTAACCCTCTGAAGCTGTAAGCAAGACTCCAATTAAATGCACCATTCTATATAAATTTCCTTACTCATGGTGTCTCTTCATAGCATTAAAATATTAACTAAGACATATTGTTTCCATTTGTAGCTCAACAGCATGGCTCTCAGGCATGAACTTCATAGCTGATAGTATCACACTACAATATCATACAAAATAAATGTATGTATGTTTGTATGCATGAATGCTTCCATTGTACTTCCATATCTAGCTTCCTGTTCTCCAGGCAGTCACTTGAATTGGAACTATTAGATCTTATATGTGAACATGGTGACTTGGCATGTGAATTGCAGAGATTATCAATAACATTATATAGCCTGATACTTCAAACAGCAAGTGTTTACATGTCATTTAGGAGACAATTAACTATTGTATTTGATTATTAAGGGTGTCTCTATACCCTGGCTCTGCATCATCCACGACATTCTGCAACTAGCCCTGTTTCCTACTGAATCTTCAGCTAAGATGAAGATGAATCTTGACCTCACTTTCTGTTTTCAATTCAGTTTCATAATAAAAGTAACTATAGTTTCCTATCAATTGTTACTTTTAAGTCCTAGTATTGATTCTATATAAGAGAACAGTCTAGAGAAAAAATAGGGACACAGTTAAACTGTTCAAGGTGACTAGACAGATGATACCTTTTGTGCTAATGCAAGCAGGCTCTCTGTTTAATTTATAGAAAATCCTCACATGTTTTTAAAGACTATAATTTGAAAAGCCATTAAATGTGAAAACTTCATACCAAATTTGTGTATACCAAGGATTGTGTTATATGTACAAAACTTTTTAGCCGGGCAGTGTGCACACACCTTTAATCCTAGCACTTGGGAGGCAGAGGCAGGCAGATTTCTGAGTTTGAGGCCAGCTTGGTCTACAGAGTAAGTTCCAGGACAGCAGGAACCCTCTCTTGAAAAAAAAACAAAAAACAAAAAACAAAGAACAAAATATTTAAAAACTGTCTTCTCAAAAAATATGATTTTGTTAAAAGTATGACTCAGATGAATCCTATTGTAAAATGCTTGTTATGTAGTAGCATATTTAATTGCAAAAATCATCAAAGCCATTTAATTATGGTAACTTTATTAAGCAACACATGGGGAACATGGCAGATATGATATGCCTTGGAAAAAAAAGCAGGGGAGATATTTATAAACTCAGTTGATCTCAACAGACTTGAGCCATAAATTAAATAAACTGGGAAAGATCTATAGAAAAAAGTCAGGAGCGCAGACGTGTACTTTGATAATGGAGGTTAGCAGGGATGATATAGACACAGTGCAGCTGCCACTGTTGTTCTAAGTGTTGATGATGAACGCAATGTTATTGGAGAACTGGCTTCTTCATACCACTAAAAGACAAACTCAAACACAATGTTTAGCTGAGCCACAAAACACATTATATTTAAGTAAAGGCCAAATGTTAAAGGACTTTATGACTTGAGACATATTAACAAGTCATTTACTGTATCAAAAACAAAATTTGTGGCAGAACCTGAGAGTGAAAACAGTCTAACAGACTTAAGACCTTAGTGGATTTAACCACTTGTTTAATGAGTTAAATAAGTTTCTTCAGGGTGAAAAGCCAACTTATTGATACAATGTTTCAAATAGTAACAGAACTCCAAACCATAGGTATTCCAAGTGAAACCCAAACTATTTTATGCATTTCAACATGTTTGCTAAAATAATATGAAGCCTTGCTTTTGAAGTTGACAGGAGATTTTGAAAACAGGTTTCAAATTTTTCAGAAAAATTAATCCATGTTTTGGTATACATGTGCCTCTTACTTTCAGTAAACACAAACATGTTATCTGCACAAGAGTGCATGTTGTCTCTTGTAGAGGTCAGAAGGTAACTCAGAGGGGTCAGATCTCAGCTATCTCCTTTTGCCATGTGGGTTCTAGGGATGAAACTCAGGGCTTAAGGGTTGGTAGTAAACAGTTTTACCAGCCTGACCTATCTTCCTGGTCCAAAATATTTTACTGGTAAGATTGTTTTTACCTTGAAGATGAGTGTTTAACTCATTCAAACAAGTGGCTAAATATTAATGTATTGATTCATCACTATTGTGGGAGATGAGCTCGTGTACAGATCAGAAGATAACTTGGCAAAGTTGAATCCTGACACTTTGATAGTCCCAATTTCCAAACAGAATTCATAGAACTATAATCTTCAACAACAACAAAAATGAACATCAATTTTTATTAGACCTTCACAGGTCCTACCTTCCAGATCCAAATCTCTATCTCTGGTGGAAGGTAAAATGAAAATTATACACATTTATAATAAATCTTTCAGAAGCTCAAACTTTCCATGAGAATTCTAACAGAGAATTTAAATTTAAGAAAGTACAATGGAAATATTGTATGTAGTTTTCAATTACAAATTTAGTAAATATTAAATATTGAAAAGATTAATTTTGAAAATATAAAAAGGAGTTAAACTTCACCCTGGATTTCTAAGTATTCCTGTTATCAAACTCTGTTACCTGGGAATCTATTGCTAAGAAAACATTAGAAACTGGCATTTCTAAAATTCTCTAGTATACATTTTTAACCTACTGTTAATAACTGCACATAGAGTAAATACAAGTAAACAAGTCAATTTTTCCTCAAAGACTTACTTTTGACATCTATGAGAAATAAAGACATAAACTAACAGTGTTTTTGAACACCAACTCTGAACTGGGTCATAAACAAAAACTAAGCATGACATCAACTAATGTTTACTTGTATCTAACACAATGTGGAAGGAAACCATGGAAAGCTAGAGAACACTACAGCCAGGAAACAAGGCAAAGACTTAAGACAAACTGTAATTATCTTTAGTGAAAATAAAGCCGTAGAAACCGAGCTGCAAGCTGAGATACCGGATGACTAAACATATGAGCCCTGTGAGAACTGTGTGGAAGTGAGAAGTATTCTGTACGCAAAAGTGAGACCATACAGTGGGCAATGCTCCCACATACTTAAGTGCCACTAAAGCTGTGCTCACACAAAGAACACATCGGTATGGGTGTCTCTCCCTGCTCTCAACTGTCTTCATCAACAAAACATGTAGGCTATTTCTAAAGGTCACTGAACAAATAGGAAATGTTTTCTAGTGTAAAAATAAAAACATCCAACTCTTTAGCAATATTAGAGGACTAGAATACAGTGCAGTGGCAAACCACTTGCCTAGTGCACATGAAGTTCTCAGTTCCATCCACAGCATTACAAAAATACAGAACTTAATGTACTTAACTATTAACTCAATTACTTGGTCCGTGGCTCTACTGTAATCTCTATGAAGATACATCCTAGCCCAAGACCCTGTCTTCTTGCATTCAGTGCCTAATCCCAATACCAAACAAGGGAAAGCATGGGGGTGCTGCCTATTAGCTGAGGGGGTAAAAATTGAATGAAGGTGCAGTAAACATAAAAAATAAGTGAGTGAAGGAAAACAGGTCAAAAGAAAGACTGGACCAAAAGACTAAGAAAACGCTATGGTGGGAAGGCCTAAAAACCTATTAAGATGTTAAAATTCCGTAAGAACTTTTATTAAAAATGTAACTTATGACAAGCAGTGATGTCAGTCCAGGCTTTAAGAAAATTGGAAAAGTGTATAATATATCATTTGCAATAACTGTATCTTCACATAACAATTATTTCGATTTTGATTATTCTTTGAAGATTAAAAAGTATATATATCGCAATTACTTAAAGCACTCATGAATTAATTGCCATGCATACAAAAAAGCAATTTTAGCTAATGAGATTCATAAATACATATGTATATATTCAAATTCAAGCGCTAGGATTTTTTTTCTAAAGCATTCTTAAAAATATGAGTTTCTAGAAATAAAAGATACAAAAAGCATAAAATTTAGATGAACTGAGGAGGGGGTGTTGTGCAGTGTACATTCCATCCATTTTCTCATCCATATAGCTTTCCAACATCAACTCTTTATCTTGTTTATAAGATAGTTTCAATTACATATTTAATTCTAGGTGAATATACTTCATTTGCTAACTTTTCCAGAAAAATAATTTTACATATGCAAAAAATCATAAATCTATGTGATTATGGAAATGGCTTATTTCACAGTGGCCTCAACCAAGGCTTCACATTTTAAAGTATGCATGAACTTAGATACTATTCACTGATCACATTAAGGGGGGAAAAGGTAAGAAATATTTTTACCAAACTGGAATTTTTTGCATTGGTTTTTCTTTCCTTCACACAAGTGGTCATTGAACACAAATTCCACACATATTAGACACTGTAAAAATGTTCACATTAAACAAAATTATCACAGTGTTGTAAAATGTCAGCCTCACTTAAGAATCTTGTTAGTCGGTGATTTCACTATTTTATCAATCATGTGAAACGCTATCTTCAAACTGAATGTTGCTGCGAGGTGGCTACACAAACTCTGCTTGCTTAAAGACAGGATTATCAGGAAATAGGAGTCTCTTTGTCAAAGTAATGTAAAGCGTTTCCCAGAATATCTCCCAGAGCAGCCCAGACTCTTGATAAATCCCTCGAACAGTGTGAAAACAAGTGCCCTTTCAAGGAAAACTACCTAGTAATTAATTACTGAAAATGTACAAGACCAGCTCCTAAAGACAAGGTTACACTGCCATGAGAATAACGTGATTCCTATGAGTTACTATACAAACTTCTTCCTCATCAAGTTCATAGTCTAGCTACTTTCAAAGGATGTAGGGGTTCAAACAAATAGGAAGGAAGGGAGGGAGGGAGGGAGGGAGGGAGGGAGGGAGGGAGGAAGGAAGGAAGGAAGGAAGGAAGGAAGGAAGGAAGGAAGGAAGGAAGGAAGGGAGGGAGGGAAGAATTGTACTAATGTATTATATAATGCTATATTAGTCTGCCAGAGACACTTTTGGACATTTTGTATGTATGTTATATGTACCTACCCTAAGGATTGCTCAATTTATGCTTTTATAATCCTTACTATATAAACATTCTGAGCATCATTCTAACCCACAAGTAAATATAAAATGGACTTGTGAAATATGAATTTCAGATACTATTTATGCATAACAATAAAGTTTTCTATTTTATAAAAATGTCTACTAAATATACAAGCATTTTAGTGAAGCTCTGATCAATTCCAAATTTATCATGAATTTAGCAGGTAGAAGATGCAAGTTTTGGAAGTGGCAGCAGCTGCCAATATCACATTATGTTACTGACATCAGACTTTTAAAACCTTCAGTTTTCTTAGTAAGATAACGCATGTGGCTGATGCCGCACGATGTTATAGACGGAGCTCTTTGGAAACATTGAGGCATGCTACAGCCATTGCAAGCAAGACACACAGTGCCCTTCTTCAGAGGAGAATGCCACTGAATATGGACGGGTGGTAGAACGGGAAGAAAATGACTTGGGGGTCCTCAGCAGTTGCCCAGAGTGATAAGAAAGCTCTAAGCTGAAAAAGCTGTGATCGCTAAGCAGCAGCAGAGACATGGAGAGATTCCAGTCGGCTTCCTAACACCTGCAGTAAGTTCTGATTGGTGGAAACACAGCACACCCTGGTGACAAAAACATGCTACCTCTGGCTGGCCTGGAGCTCCGCAAAATGCAAAGCAGAGCAAGCTGCAAGACTTCTCCCATCTCCCTGAGAAGAACAAGACAGTGAATAGGAAAACCAAAGCAAGTATGCGACACAAACAAGTATGTGACACAAATGGGATAGTTCTGAAGCCAGCTAGCTGTTACTTCCCAGCAGCATGGCCTTGGGGATGCTCTTAGGTTGTTTGTAACTCAATTTCACATTAAAAGTATCTTTAAAAAACAAAGAAAATACTTGAAACGTGCTTGGTACAGAGCCTAGTAGACAAAAAGAACTATACAGACTCGATATGCAAATGAATGGATGAAGCTAATGTACAGAGAGAATTAAGCTAAAAGGAAGACTTTCTATTTAAAATGAGTAATATTCAAAAAATATTCTGTTTAGGGCATGGGATATGTCCTATAGCATGCTCTTTATACACAAAATCCCTTTCAGTTTTTATAACAAAATTGTCTCTTTTTACAAACAAGACCAAATATTGAGCCCAAAACAAAACTAGTAAGTGCAGCTCAACAGGAGAGAGCATATCTAACTTTGTGAGGAGGAGAGGAAGAGAGAAAAGGTGAGGGACAGGAAAGGATGAGAAGTGGTATAGCCAGGACTCAGACCCAAATGTCACTAACCCCAGACTTAGTGTGTCACAGACACTGACTTTACTCCTCAGGTGTAGTTTATGATAGGGCAACATCTCCTTTAGACAAGGCTGTCCTCCAATTTGCCAAAGATATAGCCAAAGATAACCTTGAAGCTCAGTCCTCCTGGTCCTACCTCCTAAGTGCGAGAATTACAGACCTTAGCCACCATGCTTGGTTTATACATAGCTGTGGTTCAAAAATGAAACTTCCTAAATGCTAGACAAGAGCTCCTCCCAACTGAGCTGCATGCCAGGCTCTGGTGCTATTTCATGGTTGAGGAACCTGAAATATCTCAGCTAAAGGCCTGGCCAAGGCTCATGGATTAATAGAGAAATAAATCAGCTAGTGTACTGGGAAAATGTTATATTTCTCTGTCCCATACAACTCAATAGATATAAAATTCCACAGTCACTGGGAATCATCTCTGGAACCACAGTCTTTTAATTAGAAAAAAACCAAAACCAAAACACACCCCAAATACTAACTAAGGAAAAGTACTCTTCTTTCTGTGGTAGAAAGCAGCAGACTGTGGGGTGTCCATCCAAGGAAAGCACGCTAAAGTTTCTTTGTTTCTCCAACACAGAAGGGAAGGTGAATGAGAAGTTCCAGGTAAATACAGGAGCCCACTAGCTACCTATCCCGGCTAAGACTGTTGGTGACTGATGAAAAGAACTTTCTAATGGTGCATTCCATTTGACCATGCCCAGGCTGGAAAGGAAAGAAAATGCAGGTAGCTCCCCATCTGGTTTGTCTGGAAAGTCATCTCTCAGCAACTGGAGCAAAGGTCATGCAGGTACTATATAACCACCCTCTGCAGCAGAAAAGCAGACATTTTTATACCAACAGTGAAAAGATGAAGGAATACTTAAAATACAAGAAGTATCACAAGGCACATTAACAACTCTGATTTAGGGTCTCAGCATTGCACACAAATGAATGTGCTTCTTTCTGGATAAACTGAATATCTGGATTAAATTCTATGCTACATCAAAAGAAAAACATTATTTTTTGCTCAAATTTATGATTATATTTTCAGGCACTTGCTTACACAATTCATAAAACAAACTGCCTATTTAAATTTCACAGGCTTCCATTTTAATGTCTTTTATAGATATTGGAATATAAACAGTAGTTTTTCCTTCCAAACAACAAATGCATGTTCAAGACATAGCATATTCCTCTTATAAAATGCTTTTCTTCTACTTTGTAGATTTGCTTTTATATATGGTAGAATCTCTGAATAATACAGCCTTAGACTATATAACAGTGTTAACCCAGTAATTATCAATAGGACAAAGACACAAAGTAATAAATAACCACCTCATGCCATCCTAACATTTTTTTTCATTTCCATATAAAATATATTTAAATATGGACATTCTATTCAAATCTAGTAATAGTTTAAATATTAACATTCTCTAATCATCATAAATGGTTTTGCAGATCATTAAGAGTATCAAATACTTTCTTGCTTGTTTGATATTAATGGAAAAAACTTTTTTCTCTTTTTTGAAGAGAAATAAAGGAAAATTCTTATTTGTTCTGAAAAGAACAGTATTCATATTTACTTCAGAATATCAAAAAGTACCATTTTAACCTATATTGGTGGATAATAAATATATATATAAGGATGTATTATTTTTAAATAATATATTAATAGTTTCATATGAATATAATAAACATATTTAAGGGTTTTAATACACATATAAATTATGAAATATTACTACAACCAAGCTAGTTAGCATAACCACATTTTGCATTAACTTTCTGTGTAGATACACAGTGAAAAGGCATGGGCTGGAGATAGAACTTCCCCAGCACCCAGAGGCCTGGGCTTTGATCCTCACCCAAGGGCAAGGTGAGGAGATATGTAAATTCTCTTAGCAAATTTTCAGTAAATAATGCTGTGTTATTAGCTACAACTGCCACATTAATTATGCCTAACCAAGTAATTGCCTAACACAATTTCTAGAAAGAAGGATTTATTTGGGCTCAAGGTGTCTGTCTGCTCATCATGATAGGACATGATGGAAAAGAGACGCATCACAGTAATGAAGGAGCAGGCGAAGGACCATCAAAGACACAGCATAGCCAGAGGCATGTTTTCCAAGCCCTCAAATCCAGTCAGGTTGAAATACAAAGGCTATCATAGTCACTACATTGTAGCATGCTAATTAAGTAATTATTAATAACCCATTTTGTTTCCCTTTGTATTTGTATGATTTTCTGTAGAGGGTGTTTGTCTCCCTTCTCATTTGTATAACAGCCATAGATTTTTAGTTCCTACTTCCCAGGAGGTTTTTAAAATTATTACTCATAGTAATCAATTTTGAAATAATAATTTAACTTTGGTTACATACAAAAGTTCTACAGTTTCACTGAGTAAACCAAATTGTGCCTGCTCTAAGTTTTCTTATGTTGTATGGAATTGCAGTTTTCAGACTAGCCAAAAATGATTTTTTATAAAGTAACAGCTTTGACCAGAGTTATTTCACCAAGAGTATAAGTGCCAAGAAAGAATGACTCTGCACATCTTGTTTATGCAAGTGAGTAACCACCATCTGCCAGCACTCTGCCGGCACAACTGATCACTTATGTATGCCAACAAAGGATGACACTGGAAATATACACCAAATCACGTAAAAAACAGATGTATGAGCCTATCAATCATACTAGATGAAATGCCCTCACCGGGATTTATAGAAGGAGTATGTTAAGACCAAATGACATGTGATACCACTCCTAGTGAGATGCTATCTTAGTTAAAATTGCTGTGATATTATACCACCACCAAGGCAACTTTTAGAAAGATGGATTTATTTAGTTTACAGTTTCAGAGGCATAGCAGTGCATTATGGTAGAAATACATGGCAGCAAGCTCAAGAAGGCATGGAGGCAGAAACGGTTGAGAACTCACATCTCATACTACAAGCAGGGAGCAAAGAGAGCAAACTCAAAATGGCACATTTTTTATTCCATAGCCCACTTTTTTCTTTATTTATTCTTCTTTCATCACCTACCTCCCTCCTCTCCTCCCAGTCCCCCTCCATCTCTGTTATCCCTAAGATCCACTCTTTTTCCCCTTAGAACAGGACATATAAAGACTAGGCACATTAACTCATATTAAGGCTGGACACGCCTAATCCAGTAAAAGGAAAAGGATTACCAAAGCAGGGAAAAAAGTCAGAGACAGCCCCTGCTCCCACTATTAGGATTCCCACAAGAACACCAAGCTATACAACTGAAACTTAGGCAGAGGACTTAGGTCAAACTCATATTGTATAGACCATTTTCTAATTGGATCATTTGTTTTCTTGATGTTTTGTTTTCTGGGTTCTTTTTTTTCCCATTTTTTATTAGATATTTTCTTCATTTACATTTCACATGTTCTCCCGAAAATCCCCTAAACCCTCCCTCATCCCCCACCCTGCTCCCCTACCCAACCCACCCACTTCCCCCTATTGGCCCTGGCGTTCCCCTGTACTGGGGCATATAAAGTTTGCATGACCAAGGGGCCTCTCTTCCCAGTGATGGCCAACTAGGCCATCTTCTATATATGCAACTAGAGACATGAGCTCTGGGGGTACTAGTTAGTTCATGTTGTTCTTTCACCTATAGGGTTGAAGACCCCTTCAGCTCCTTAGGTACTTTCTCTAGCTCCTTCCTTGGGAACCCTGTGTTCCATCTAATAGCTGACTGTGAGCATCCACTTCTGTGTTTACCAGGCACTGGTATAGCTTCCCATGAAACAGCTATATTAGGGCCCTTTCAGCACTATCTTGCTGGCATATGCAATAGTGTCTATATTTGGTGGCTGATTATGGGATGGATCCCCGGCTTCAGGAGTCACTGGTTGGTCCATCCTTTAGATTCAGCTCCTCACTTGATCTCTGTAACTCCTTCAATGTGTGCTTTGTACTTAATTCTAGGAAGGGGCGAAGTGTCCACATTGTGATCTTCATTTCTTCTTGAGTTTCATGTGTTTAGTAAGTTGTATCTTGGGTAGTCTAGGTTTCTGGGCTAATATCCACTTAGTGAGTACATGTTATGTGAGTTCTTTTGTGATTGGGTTACCTCACTTAGGATGATACCCTCCAGATCCATCCATTTGCCTAGGAATTTCATGAATTCATTGTTTTTAATAGCTGAGTAGTACTCCATTGTGTAAATGTACCACATTTTCTGTATCCATTCCTCTGTTGAGGGACATCTGGGCTCTTTCCAGCTTCTGGCTATTATGAATAAGGCTGCTATGAACATGTGTCCTTATTACCAGATGGAACATCTTCTGGATATATGCCCAGGAGAGGTACTGCAGGATCTTCCGGTAGTACTATGTCCAATTTTCTGAGGAACCACCAGACTGATTTCCAGAGTGGTTGAACGAGCTTGCATTCCCACCAACAATGGAGGAGTGTTCCCCTTTCTCCACATCCACGCCAGCATCTGCTGTCACCTGAATTTTTGATCTTAGCCATTCTTCCTGGTGTGAGGTGGAATCTCAGGGGTTTTTTAAACAAATTTTTATTAGATATTTTCTTCCTTTACAATTCAAATGCTATCCCAAAAGTCCTTTCTACCCTTCCCCTGCCCTGAATCCCCAACCCACCCACTCTTGTTTCCTGGACCTGGCGTTCCCCTGTACTGGGGCATATAATCTTTGCAAGACCAAGGGCCTCTCCTCCCAATGATGGCTGACTAGGCCATCTGCTACATATGCAGCTAGAGACATGAGCTCAAGAGGTACTAGTTAGTTCATATTGCTGTTCCTCCTATAGGGGTACAGACCCCTTCAGCTCGTTGGGTACTTTCTCTAGTTCCTCCATTGGGAGCCCTGTGTTCCATCCAATAGCTGACTATGAACATCCACTTCTGTATTTGCCAGGCACTGGCACGGCCTCACAAGAGACAGCTATAACAGGGTCATGTCAGCAAAACCTTGCTGGCATATGCAATAGTGTCTGCACTTGGTGGTTGATTATGGTATGGATCCCTGGATAGGGCACTCTGCATAGTCCTTCCTTCCCTCTCAGCTCCAAACTTTGTCTCTGTTAACTCCTTATATAGGTATTTTGTTCCCCATTATAAGGAGTGACAAAGTATCCACACTTTGGTCTTCCTTCTTTTTTGAGCTTCATGTGTTTTGCACATTGTATCTTGGGTATTCTAAGTTTCTGGGTTAATATCCACTTATTAGTGAGTACATATCATGTCAGTTCTTTTGTGATTGGTTTGCCTAACTCAAGATGATACCCTCCAGATCCATCCATTTGCCTAAGAATTCCATAAATTCATTGTTTTTAATAGCTGAGTAGTACTCCATTGTGTAAATGTACCACATTTTCTGTATCCATTCCTCTGTTGAGGGACATTTGGGTTCAAGGAAGAAGTCAAAATATCACTATTTGCAGATGATATGATAGTATATATAAGTGACCCTAAAAATTCTACCAGAGAACCCCTAAACCTGATAAACAGCTTCAGTGCAGAAGCTGGATATAAAATTAACTCAAACAAATCAGTGGCCTTTCTCTACACAAAGGATAAACAGGCTGAGAAAGAAATTGGGGAGACAACACCCTTCACAATAGTCACAAATAATATAAAATATCTTGGTGTGACTCTAACTAAGGAAGTGAAAGACGTGTATGACAAGAACTTTAAGTCTCTGAAGAAAGAAACCGAAGATCTTATAAGATGGAACGATGCTCATGGATTGGCAGGATTAATATAGTAAAAATGGCTACCCTGCCAAAAGCAATCTACAGATTCAATGCAATACCCATCAAAATTCCAACTCAGTTAGAAAGGGCAATTTGCAAATTCATCTGGAATAACAAAAAACCTAGGATAGCAAAAACTATTCTCAACAATAAAAGAACCTCTGGGTGAATCACCATGCCTGACCTCAAGCTGTACTACAGAGCAATTGTGATAAAAACTGCATGGTACTGGTACAGCTACAAACAGGTAGACCAATGGAATAGAACTGAAGACCCAGAAATGAACCCACACACCTATGGTCACTTGATCTTGACAAGGGAGATAAAATGATTCAGTGGAAAAAAGACAGCATTTTCAACAAATGGTGCTGGCTTAACTGGCGGTTTATCATGTAGAAGAATACGAATTGATTCATCCTTTTATATTTATTTATTTATTTATTTATTTATTTATTTATTTATTTGGTTTTTCGAGACAGGGTTTCTCTATGTGAATTGATCCATTCTTATCTCCTTGTACAAAGCTCAAGTCTAAGTGGATCAAGGAACTCCACATAAAACCAGAGACTCTGAAACTTATAGAGGAGAAAATGGGGAAAAGCCTCGAAGATATGGGCACTGGGGAAAAATTCCTAAACAGAACAGCAATGGTTTGTGCTGTAAGATCAAGAATCAACAAATGAGACTTCATAAAATTGCAAAGCTTCTGTAAGGCAGAAGACACTGTCAATAAGACCAAAAGGCCACCAACAGATTGGGAAAGGATTTTTACCAACCTTAAATCAGATAGGGGACTAATTTTCAATATATACAAAGAACTCAAGAAGATGGACTCCAGAAAATCGAATAACCCCATTTAAAAATGTGGCACAGAGCTAAACAAAGAATTCTCAACTGAGGAATACGGAATGGCTGAGAAGCACCTGAAAAAATGTTCAACATCCTTAATCATCAGGGAAATGCAAATCAAAATGACCCTGAGATTCCACCTCACACCAGTCAGAATGGCTAAGATCAAAAATTCAGGTGACGGCAGATGCTGGCAAGGATGTGGAGAAAGAGGAACACTCCTCCATTGCTGGTGGGATTTCAAGCTTGTACAACCACTCTGGAAATCAATCTGGCGGTTCTTCAGAAAATTGGATATAGTACTACTGGAGGATCCCGCAATACCTCTCCTGGGCATATATCCAGAAGATGTTCCAACTGGTAATAAAAACACATGCTCCACTATGTTCATAGCAGCCTTATTTATAATAGCCAAAATGGCACATTTTTAAGTTCTAAAAATTCACCCCTATGTCACAGTACCTCCATCAGGGCCATAAGTCCTATGTCTGCACAAACAGTGCCACCATCTGGAAACAAAGTATTCCAATGCCCAAGAATTTGGGTGGCATCTCATTCTGCTCACCCCAGATAGGGAATAACAGAGCAGAGTAGAGATATAACCAAAGTCCAAATTGATGAACCAAAGTATATTACTGGGGTAACTTATAGAAATACGTGTAAAGAGTTATTGACAGGGGAAGAAACAACATAAACATGGCTATATAACTGAAATGTAGCTCAGCATGGGTAGCATCCCACTAAGCTAGAAACTTGGAATGCTAAGTATAACTAGTAGGCAACTAAACAGAGAGGAGACTCATGTTCTTTCCTGGTAACTCAATTGGTCTGAGCCAACTCTAGGAATCTTATTTGGTTCATGTTTCTTCCAAGCACCTCAGATTGTCTGCAAGTGTCTCTGAGCAGTACTTATTACTTATATATACTTAGAGAAAAAAGTTGAGGGGAGGAGATAACCTAGTGAATCTGGTCATTTTCAGGGACTTCCTGAAGCTTTCTAGTTGTTTACTTCTTGTCTCAATGAGGTTTCTTAGAGGGTAAAATGTTGTACCTCTTTGAACACCTTGTTGTTTCACTTCCCTTTTAAAATCCTTTATATATTAGTGTGATATATAATATGTCATCTGATAATTAATGTTACAAGTAATTAATATTGTAATAAAACCTTGTGTTTGCCAACAGAAGCTAATAAAGGAAATCAGGACTATTTGGTAAATTACAATCAAGGAAACTGATGTAGTTTGTAAATGTATTAGTTGTTCAATAAACTGTGATCCTATAAAAAGACAAAGTGGTATTCATCTATGCTTCTGACAAACCATGCTCAAAAATTTACCCTTGACAATTTTGATGTCATAATTTATATAGTATACTATTTTATGTTGCTTACTCATTAACAGATTACTATAGTGACAGCTATTCAAAAAGTTTGCCTATCAACTTTCATGTTAAAACTAATGATTTACAGATCAACATTAGAGCATTAGAACTCTCTAAATTGAACTGCATATTGGTGAACCTCATGCATCTATATGTTTTCATATTATGAACTAGTATCCATTCATTTTATCTGGAAGACTTCCCTTTAGCCATTCTAAGAAAGACCTAATGACGAACTCTCTGAATATTCTTTTGAGTGACATCTGCTCTGGGTATTCTTGGTCAGTACTATTTTTCTCTCAGCATTTTAATAAACTGTTACATTCCTATTCTTCAAGTTTTCTGTTGAGAAACATAAACCAATAGCCTGCTGTGTCTCCTGTATCTTAAGGCTTAATAATTTGGTTGTAATACATCTTGGTGATATCCTTAGGTAGGGTCTGACTAAAGAGCTTTAACTTTCATGGATGTGTAAGAATTGGTTTAACTCAGGAACCCCAAGACCAATTTCTCAGCTCAAAGTCTTACTTGCCCCAGAGGGACAAAGGGCAGCTAATAAGAGACAAAGACAGGAGATACAGGACGAGGAAGAAGGTGAAGGGAACAAGGAAGAGAGGAGAAAAGTGGCAAAGGAGAGGGGTAAAAGTATTTGTCCCAGGGGATAAAGGACTGCCTCAGAATAAAGACAAGAAAGGCTGGGCCCACAGCCAAATGGTAGTTTATAAAAGAAAAAGGGGACCCTCCCTGTTAAGAAGAGGTGTTGAATTTTAAACAGGCATGCTAATTGGTGAGCTAAAAGGGGCTTCTGATTTCTGGACTTCAATACTTTGATAGCTGGATCTTGGTAGTCAGCCTCAGGAGGAGCAAGTGGCCAAATAAGGGGATAGACAGTGGTGGCTAGCTTTAGGAATATGATCTAATAGTTTTTAACAAGGCAGAGGGAATTGGGGAGAAGGGCAAGGCCTGCCATAGCTGCATGCTAGTGTCCCTTCATCATGTCCAATATCTACCCTCAGATTTGGACATTTTTTTCAGCCATTATTTCTTTAAATACGCCTTCCCCTAGTTTTACAGGAGTAAGGTCTCGCTCCTCTAAAGCTCTCATAATGGACATGCTAGTTCTCCTGATAGTGTGACCAGTGTCCCACGGGCATCTGCCATCCCTACTCTTCTCTCTCTTCTGCATTGACATATTCTTATGAGTTCTCTTCTGCTTCCTCAGTTTGACAAGCCTGATGGCATCATTCTCTAAGCATTTCATTCATTCCACCCCAAATTTCTGTTTGGTGTGTTCATATTAATAAGTTCAATCTCCTTTTTAAGAGTTTCCAGATTTGTTCAAAAATTATTTTTCAGTTTCACCAAGCTGCCTATCTTCTCTACAACTCTGATTCCATGGCACATTGAATATGTATTTTCTTTACTTATAATCTCTTTGGAATTAGATATGAGAAGTACTAATTGTAATGTGATAAATCATGTAAGTTATAAAATGACTCATATCTTTCTCAATACAGAAAGAACATATATAACTCATGAATATCAATTACACAGTAAATAAAACTTATATCACATATTATTTTTCATCATATGAAAAAATGAAATTATGAAACACAGCTGCCTTACCCCTTCATTAACTTTATGTGTAACTGTTACTCTTGTTCCCATGGGAATTTTGTATTTCTTACCTACTTGATGAACAGCATCAGTGGAATAAATTATAAAATGATTTCTCCATTTCACAGCATGGAAGTCATTTAAAACTCTCTTCTTATTGATATGAATTTTTGTTATTCTCCTCACAAATGAAAATTTACTGCTGACCAGACTCTAGTTAAATATAATTGAACATATTAGACTCCTATATTACTTGGAGCATGAAGACCAACTGCTGCTGCTAAAAGAGCACGTTTCTCTCAGTAAAATAATAAGAGCTAAGTGTTTGGGGAAAATATAATCTCGTCAGCAACTTCCAGTGTGTGTTTTACATCAAAAGTCTATTTCCAGATTATTATTCAGAAAATTAAAGTCTAAATTAATGTATAAGGTTCTGTTAAACTCCAACTCTGGCTTGATATAAAATAGGCTGCCAAGTATTGTTAAGATCATAAATAAGGTCTTTGCTCAGAAAACTACACAGGCAACCCTTGATTCTTGGGGAAGCAGGCCTCTTCTTCTTCTTCTTCTTCTTTTTTTCCAAATTTTATTAGATATTTTCTTCATTTACATTTCAAGTGTTATCCAGAAAGTTCCCTATACCCTCCCCACTCCCGGCCCTGCTCCCCTACCCACCTGCTCCCACTTCTTGGCCCTGGCGTTCCCCTGTACTGGGGCATATAAAGTCTGCATGACCAAGGGGCCTCTCCTCCCAAGATGGCCAGCCAGGCCATCCTCTTCTATATATGCAGCTAGAGACATGAGCTCAGGGGGTACTAGTTAGTTCATGGTTATTTTTCCACCTATAGGGTTGAAGACCCCTTCAGCTCCTTGGGTACTTTCTCTAGCTCCTTCTTCCTTGGAAACCCTGTGTTCCATCTACTAGCTGACTGTGAGCTTCCACCTCCATGTTTGCCAGGCATTGGTATATTTTCCCCCGAGACAGCTATATCCGGGCCCTTACAGCACTATCTTGCTGGCATATGCTATAGTGTCTATGTTTGGTGGCTGATTATGGGATGGATCCCTAAGATCGCATCAGGGTTACGCATCTCCTCAGGAAGAGATGGCAGGAGGCAAGTGTAAGAACAGAAGCAACAGAATCCAAGGGTACTTGGCATCACCAGATCCAAACTCACCCACCACATCAAGTCCTAGATACAACAGCACACCAGAAAAGCAGGACATGGATATAAAGTCACTGGTCATGATGATTATGGAGGACTATAAGAAGGAAATACAGGAAAACTCAGATAAACAACTAGAAGCATTTAAAGAGGAAAAACTTAGAGAGTTACAGGAAAACACAGATAAAAAACTAGAAGCATTTAAAGAGGAAAAACTTAGAGAGTTACAGGAAAACACAGATAAAAAACTTGAAGGCCTCTTCTTCAAGATGAGCATGCAGAATGTTAACTTAGGGTTAACTTTGGGATCAAACCTATGGAAAAGGAAGGGAAGGCAGGAAGTCTGGATAAAGAAAAAGTCAAACTGTGACACACATCTAGAAAAATTCCTGTGTGATACCATGGGAACACAGAATGTAGATTGCCCCTCATAGTTGTCCCTAATCAGGCCAAGATAGACAGACCATAATAGTCACACCACAATGAGTGAGTCAGCTCCTCATGTTGTATTCCCAACAGTGAAGTCAAAAGCTCTGTGAAGGGGAAAGAGAGTGGAACATTATTATCCCAGATGCTCTGTGATTGCCAGAGAACTCGTGTCACAAAAACAAACAAACAAAAAACAATTACAACTTAAAAATACAATAAGCCAAAAATGGACTTGATACACCTATCCTACCACACGCTATGACTTAAAACGTCATGTGGACTCTCTGGTATTCTTTATTTGTGCTTGCATAGATGACTGGAAGTACAAAGTGGGCCAAAGTAGTTCAGCTTCAAACTTCCTGCTGCTGCCAGTGATGAAGAGAAGTACTATATCACATACTGCTAGTCCTGGAAAAGACCAAACTCTAAAACTTAAGGAAGTTTCTGCTAAATTTTATTACTTTCACAATATCATAAATTAGTAAGAAACATAAGTTGAAGCATCACAAGATGGGGATGCCCACATCTGCTATATTGAATTCAGAAATTAAAATAATAATAATAAAAAGATCTTGGCATAGGCTAACACCTGGCAAATATCTAGGAGCAGGGCCAGGTGCCCATGCAGGCCAGAGGAAATTTGCCGAGGAGAAGGTAGTCAGAGGAAGATGCCCCGGGAGCTCACGTTATGACAAGTAGGGATTCTAAGCCAAGGCAGCAAATCTCAGCACGTTACATGGTAAAATAGACAGAAGGAATGAACTTGAACTGTAGGACAATGTTGCCAAGACTTTAACATCATTTAAGCTGGGCCAAAGTGGTTCAGCTTCAAACTTGCACTCCAGTCTTCAAAGTTATGCTCTCAGTCTACCTGGCAAGGCACCATAAGGTTCCAGACTACTGCCTACACTTCCAACCAGACCAACAGTAAGTAAAAGAGNAAAATAGACAGAAGGAATGAACTTGAACTGTAGGACAATGTTGCCAAGACTTTAACATCATTTAAGCTGGGCCAAAGTGGTTCAGCTTCAAACTTGCACTCCAGTCTTCAAAGTTATGCTCTCAGTCTACCTGGCAAGGCACCATAAGGTTCCAGACTACTGCCTACACTTCCAACCAGACCAACAGTAAGTAAAAGAGGAAATTTTTGGAAACTTAAACTGGTTCCACCTGTATTAAAGACATTTGGAAATGGCATCATCATATAGATAATGGAGAGCCCTAACTCATGAATGGGAATGGTATACCTCATGAAAACATGCAGGAAAAAAATCATTTGTTGCATGAAAGCCTTTAGCTGTTGTGCTGATCTGAATGAAAATGGCTCCCATAGCCCCATGGGAGCAGCATTATTAGAGGTGTGGCCTTTTTGGAGTAGGTGTGGCCTTATTGGAGGAAGCCTGTTACTGCAGGGTGGACTTTGAGGTTTCAGAAGCTCAAGCCAGGCCTAGAGGCTCACTGCCGCTTCCTACTGTCTGCGGATCCAGATGTAGAAATCTCAGGTACCTTTCAGCACCATGTCTGCCTGCATGACACCATACTTCCTGCCATGACGATAATGGTCTAAACCACTAAACTGTAAGACAGACCCAATAAAATGTTTTCCTTTATAAGAATTGCCATGGTCATGGTCTCTTCACATCAACAGAAACCTTAACTAGGACAGATGTCTATACAGTATAGCCATCACACAAGAGAAGAGACCAAAGTCAAAGAAATAATAGCAATGTACTTTGTGCCACTGAATTTCAAAACTATACCATTCTTCTGTGATTTAAATAAAGAGAAAAAGTTATAACACTGATGATCTTTAATAATATTCTTTTTCCTCATGCTTCTATATACATCAGGCTCTGTTTTGCTGTGAAGGCATAAGAGTATCTAGGCCTTTAAATGGCACATACTACTTCTGGAAAATGTATCTTCAGATAAAAATTGCTTTCTACTAGTAACATCTCTCTCACACAGAGAGAAACACACACATACACATATGTGTACACACACACAGAGAGAGAGAGAGAGAGAGAAAGAGAAACAGAGAGAGAGAGAGAGAGAGAGAGAGAGAGACTGACTCTCTCACACATACCACCCCATCTTGTTTTAAAAAGAAATGCATACTGAAGTAGTTGGAATTTGCCTGGTATTATAGGATGCAAGCTGGTACTAAGTATTTTTAAAGGGTTATGTAAGCAGAGCTGGTCTGCAAAGCTTATTTCAAGAACATCAATTAAGAGTATGGAATGAATATAAATTACTAGAGATGAGAGAGAAAGGAGTACTTCTAAGGTATTTCTGTGCAAGTTTCTGAAAAGTAGAGAAATGGTTTGTTGAATTTCCCATTGGCTTGTTTTTAAAATAACAAAGTCCTATGAGTTGTTTGTACTGAACTTCCCCATTTGCATTAAAGACTACAAAACACACACAAAAAAGCAATATCAAGGCTCTTTAACCCTGATGGGAGTTTTAGTGGGGTAGTATCTCTCCACTTCATTCACCCTTCAGCTCTTCCCATACCTTCCACCATGTTTAACTTATTCATGGCTCTTAATATTATCTGATACTTTAATATCTTCATCTCTCAGATATTATCTGTCATTGCCATTAGATGGTAAGTTATAGGAGGGGAGCAACTTTGTCTTGCTTACCCCATTTCCTCCAGGATCTACAATAACACAATAACATTGCCCTTTATCTGAATGCTTAACATCAGAAAATTGTCAGAATAATTGAATTTTTTAAAACTTTGTAATATTTTTATACACACTATGATGTATCTTTGGAAATTGGACCAAAATTTAAGCATAAAATTCATTTATATTTCACATCTGCCTTATATACATTACAAACTCAAAATCATTTTATATAATTTTACTTTATCATCTCAGCACTCAAAAACCTTTAGATTTTTGGAGCAGTTTGGATTTTAGAATTCCAGATTGGGGGTATATTTATAAATTTATAAATAATCAGAATTCACTGAATATTTGTATTATAGGACTCAGTGATTTTTTTCATCATGGATAACTGTAATAATATTGTTATTTATTATTTATCAAAGATTATAGTAGCATATGGCCATGTAAGTTGTGCAACTAAGAATTTTTAAGTAGATAACTGTGATGGGTAATTTCCCAAGTCAATTTGATGGGGCCACAAGACACCTAAAACTTAGTCAAGAGTTGCTCTAGGCATTGCTGTGAAGGTGGTTTTTAAGGTGATGTTAGCATTGACACTGATAGATTGAGTAAATTAGACTGCTCTCCCTAGGGAGGAGAAGCTTCATCCAATCAGCTGAAGGACAGAGTAAAAAAGGCTCATCTCCATGAAATAAGAGACTGATTCTTACTTGATTGCCTTCAGACTCAAACTAAAGCAAGTTCTCCCTGACTCCTGAGCCTACCAGCCTTTGCTTTAGAACGGTATCAAGTACTCTCCAGGGTCTCCCTTCTTTATAACCTCTGATCTTGAGGGTACTGTCACCCTCCACAATCATATTAGCCAGTTCCTTATAGTGAACCCAGAGATACACATGTGTGTTATCCCTGATTATCTAGAGAGCACTAACTAATATAATTATCATGCTTGAAACTATTTCCTGTTCATGTATGTACAATATACACATGTGTTGTATGTGTGTGGGGTTACACTTGCCTGCATTACCATGTGAAAGCAGAAGGCCACATCAAGTGTCCATACATTTTATATGTATGTGTGCCTGGTGCCTGTAAAGACCAGAATAGGGTACTAGATCCCTTGGAACTGGAGTTATGATAGTTGTGAACCACTATGTGAATTCAGGGAACTAAATCCAAGTCCTCTGTAAAAAAGTAACAAGTGTTCCTAATCTTTGAGCTATCTCTCCAGCCCTTGAATTGGTTGTTTCTTATGACAGCCATGTTTGAGAAACAAGGGGTCTATTAAAGGGCTCTTTGTCTTAAGAGAAGGAAACCTAAACATCTAAAATAATAAGGATAAAATCACAGATACATACATACATACATATATACATACATAAAAAGAGACAGACACAGAGAGATATATACAGACAACTGAGTCAACAAAATACATTTCAATATTTACTTAAAATTCAAACACTGACAATAAAGGACATGAAGTGTACAGTTATTCAAAGGTAGTGACAAGAAACCTTATATGCAAAGAACTGATTTTGGTTCAACAAGCTCATAGGAGTCTACATATGATGTTCTCCTTCTGAGTGTGAATAATCAAAACCTAACTGGGCTTAAAGTGCAATACTTAAATTTACATTTTGTAGTATTATTTCACCAAATCCCTGAGACAGAAATATTGCAGACAACTGGAAATCTGAATTTGAATGACTGCTCATAGGCAAATGCCATTTAACTTACATAAAAATACACACAAACTAATCTTGCTTGCTTTGAGTGAATTTATATGGTTTGGCTATTTGACTGATGGCCAACTTATGAAGATTTTAAAATTTTTTTATTTTAAGCAAGATAAAAAAATATAATGTTTTGCTTCAAACATGTTACTACTTAGATTTTAAAAGACCAATATAAGTTTATGAAAGCAACTCTTTGTGTCCTGCCAAAAGGAACAGTATACATTTTAAGGAAGCCATAAATACTATCAAAGGTGGAAACATTAAAACTGCCACCTAGTTTCTTGGTTCTCATACTTACAGACCTTAAAGGTAAATTGGAAAACCACTTAATCTTTAAAGAACACTTCCCACTAGGAAAATTCTTCTCAGAGCTAGAGATATGATTCTGCAAGCTTGGAGCACTTGCTACTCTTGAAGAGAACTTGATGCAGGTTGCAGCACTCACCACTGAATGGCTCACAACTACCTGTATCTATTCTTTCAGAGAATCCAATGCCCTCTTCTGGCCACCATAGGCACCTGCATACAAGTGTAACACATAAAAACAAGTGGAAATGCACATAACTAAAAATAAAACTGTAAAGGAAGAATGTTCCCCCAAAGTATGCATAATTATCCCCAAACATGATTTATCCCACTTTGTTCCTATTTAGCTCAAATGAAAATGTAGGACATCAACCATCTTACTCTCTACAGGATAATAATTGAGACGTACTGCTAATGCATTAGTCATGAACCGCCTAAAATAGTATTATTCCATTCAGGCTATCAAAACAGTAAGAATATACTGCTTATCCTATGGCATTTTCTTGATTTAAGTGCCTTCTGTTTGTGCTACCTAATTTTTACTGCTTTTCTTCCTCCTAATTAGAGCCATCTCTAATAACATAAGAGAACCTACCGCTAGCTAGACTTCAGAGACCCAGCTGAATTGTGTTCATATAGTAATATTTCTCATATCCATAATCACATCATTTTTCAGCTAAAATGTGTTAATTTTGTTTTGTTCTGTTGTTGTTTAACCCAACTCTTACTGTTCTACCTCTATCCCCTTCTCACCCAAGTGTATATGCAGCAGTATCAAATTATAGCTGGTTTGGGTGTGATAATCACATACACAGCCACCAAACCCAGACACTATTGCTGATGCCAAGCAGTGCTTGCTGACAGGAGCCTGATATATAGCTGTCACCTGAAAGGCTCTGCCAGAGCCTTACCAATACAGATGCAGATGCTTGTGGATACCAACCATCAGACTGAGCAAGAGGCTCCAATGGAGAAATTAGGAAAGGACTGAAAGAGCTGAAGGGGTTTGCAACCGTATGGGAAGAACAACAATATCAACCAACCAGGCACCCCAGAGCTCCCAGGGACTAAACTACCAACCAAAGAGTATACATGGAGGGACCCATGGCTCCAGCTGCATAAGTAGTAGAGGATTGCTTTATCTGGAGCATCAATGGGAAGGCAGGCCCTTGGCGGGGGGGGGGGGGGGGGGGGGGGGGGGGGGGGGGGGGGGGGGGGGGGTAGAGCAACCTCATAGAAACATTGAGGAGTAGGGATGGGATAGGAAGCTTGCAGAGGGGAATCTGGGAAGGTGGATAACATTTGAAATGTAAATAAATAAAATAACCAATAAAATTTTTTTTTAAAAAAATGAAGTGAACGAACAGTTTGAACATGCTTGTCCCAAAAGTCATTCAATAAATGGTCTATTGTGGCCACATCTCAGCTACACATGCAGAAGACCTCAAATGGAGTATATGTTCAATTCATACAAATCATGGAAACAGAGCATACTGTAAGGATTGTTTGCTTTCTGAAACAAAGAAAGCAAAATGCACGACAAAAAGAAAAAAAGATGAAACTAAAATGTACCTCTTATTTTTTTTCTCAAAAATGATATATGTGTAAAAGTAATAAGAAAGTTAAAGCTCACTGGGGAGGGGGGAGATATATTTTAGATACCACTGTAGAAAGGTAAGCATCCTTTCAGGCAACTGCTAATCTATAATAAATTTACCACGGCTACCCACAGACATAACATTTCTTCTCTTAGGTTGTACAGCTGCTCTGTTTAGGTGTTTTCCAACTGCTACAAGCTAGAGCCATCTTGGAAGAGGAAGCCTCAATTGAGAAAATACCTCAATAAGATTGTCCTGTGGGGGGATTTTCTTGGATGATGATAGATGGGGAGGGCCCATCTCACTGTGGGTGCTACCACTCCAGACTGGTGGTCCTGTGTACGATAAGAAAGCACCTGAGAAGCCATGAAGACCAAACCAGTAAGCACCAGCTCCTGCCTCCAGATTCCTGCCCAGTATGAATTCCTGCTGTGGCTTCCCTCGGTGGACTGTGATTCAGGAGATGTAAGCCAAAACCCTTTTCCTCCTCAAGCTGGTTTTAGTGGTAATATTCATCACAACCATAGAAGCAAACAAGGACAGCATCCTCTTTACACATCCCTCTTCTTCCTCATCCTCCCCTTTCTTTCCCTCTCTTCCTTAATCACAGACCTGCCACAAATACCCACCACCACTGACCAGACTTGCCAGTGCAGTTGGCAGCTGGGAATATCACCCTTCACAGCCATTGAGGAATACTTCTACAAAAAAACAAAACAAACAAACAAACAAAAAAACCCGAATACTTTCTGAGTCAAATTTTTGCTTTGATTGTTTGCTTTGTTTTTTAATCCTACTGCTTTAGAAAATGTTCAGTAGGATGGTTTCTGAAGAAACAGAAAGATTCTCTAACAAAGAGTAACTATAAGAGACTGTAAAGGTATTAGGGAAGCAGAGAGCAGGTGTCAAGCTGCTGCAATACCAGCAATGAGGGGAATCTTTGAACAAAGAAAATTGAACTAGAAGAGAAATATCATAGCCAAAAATCACACAGGAGCTGACCACTACGGGAACCTATGATCAAGGAGTGAAACTACAGTGATAAATGAACAGATGGAATTATTAAATAATTGTACATAGTTTCTACACAAGTTTCCACCCATGCATTTTTTTTCTGTCCAAATATGTGCTGTTCCCAGGATCAGAGAAGGATCCTTGCCAGAAGGAAAATTTTCAGCATGTGTCCTAATATCTTTGAGAGCTGAGCAGCTAGTCTCATGCTTTTTTCCCAGGGAAGTTAACCTGCTCTAAGTGGCTCACTCCTGGGGACCCTGGAACAGAACTCTTCCAGTGAGACAGTTCCAAGTCTGTGGAATAAGGAAAAGGGGACTGAAAATTTGATACAGGAGATAAAGGGGCTGAACAGGTCAGTGGCCAACAAGAATAATGTTTTAAAAACACGTCCCTGCTGTTGCCTTAGGCACAGTAATTCTACAGCCTCTCTTTATAAAACCTATGCCCTGGATACATGCTTTGTCAGTCTTGATCTAAACAATTGCTCTAAAACTCTTAGTATCTCCATGTTAAATATGAATAATGTGAGAGTTAGAGATGATGAGTTATCTTCACTGAATAGAAATGAAAGAAACAGAAAGAATCCAAATTTAAACTACAGCAGCAATTGCAAGTGTGAAGACAGTTATATTACTTGCAAATTATATGAAAGTAGACAAAAACAAGAGTTATAACCTTCTCAAATTACTGAAGACAACATACTTCATGGCCTTTGTGACATTATTGATATCATATAAAATATTTCACTTATACAATGGGAAGAAGTGAAGGGGGAAAAGATCCATTCTTGTGCCTGAATTACAATGAAATCCAACCTTAAAATAGGCAGTAATTGAAGTAATTGTGATACCGGCTTCAGATTTTCAGTATAAAAGAAATGAAAAATAGAAATGTATGTTTAAGACATCTAATGAATGACATAAAATTAAAGGAATTTAACAACTAAAATATTTTCATGGAGATAAAAAGTTAATATTTCTTTATTAAAAGGTATTATGTCTCCTGCAAAGAAGCTGTGGGAGGCTAAGAATGCAGCACACAGGGATATAATATATGCTGAACATAAACAAAACCCAAATTCAGTTCCTCAGCACCAGGAAAGAGAGTTAGCAGAAGAAAAGGTATCGCCAAAGTCCATACTTTCTATTTGCAAGAGCAAACCAAAATTGCTCAATAACAGTACATTTTCAAATTTTCCAAATATCCCAATTTAGCCAAAATATAACTGAGCATTCTAAGCTTCCAGTTACCATCCAGTCAGAAACTTCAAAAGAAAGGTTCACCAACTATTTTAATGGAAGTGTCAGTCTTTTTTTTTTTTTTTTTTTGGTTTTTTTCGAGACAGGGTTTCTCTGTATAGCCCTGGCTGTCCTGGAACTTACTTTGTAGACTAGGCTGACCTCAAACTCAGAAATCCACCTGCCTCTGCCTCCCAAGTGCTGTGATCAAAGGTGCGCCACCACGCCCGGTAGGAAGTGTCAGTCTTAAAGAATAACTAGTTAAGTATAAGAAATCCTCTCAAGTCTAACTATGTATTAATTTCTTATTATGAAGCACATGTCACATTTCTACAGAATTATCAAACATGGTAAAATTGCACAGAGAACAGAAGTGTCAGGAGGCCTGAAGTTCTGCAACATGTGTCCTATGCATTCCTGAGTATGCTACCTCCCTGCAGTAGGGCTAAGTCTCGGTCTGTAATGAGAAGTGTCTGCTCTTGGTTTCCTTTCAGTTTTTTCAGGGTTTAAAATTACGACAGCATATGACTGTTACACACATCCTAATGAAGTTGCTTGACAAGTTGAAAAACTTGAAAGCACTCACGAGACACAGAGTTTCAAAAGGAACTCATCTCCTGAGAAGACATTCTCATCCCCGCGTTAGACTGGTATATAGATCCATATGCTCTCAATTAGTAGGATTTTATTATAGTGCTTTTAAAGATTGAATTCTGACCTAGCTAAGCCTTCCACCAGTGTTCCAACATCCTAGTATATCCTTGTATTCAGTAGGAATCTAGAAACAGGGAAACTAATTAGTAATTACAAAGAACGGAGCCAGAGTAGCTCAGGGCTGGTCTGTAGAATGTTTACTAGGGACTATAGCCAGCCTTACCCAGGCAAGGAACTACATAAGAGTTAGAAATCTCAGGGCAAGCTTAGCAAAGTATATACTTAGAATCTTCTACAGCCAGGTTTGGCAGACTACATTATTTGTTAGTAGAAAGTTCCTCTACACTATCGCTCAGAATAATAGCTAAGTCACTGCCCTACACAGGAATTCACCATTATCTAGGAAGAAGGAAGTTTGTGACCTGAGGAAGAACCAGAGTAGATACTTAGGAAAATAGCTAGTTGAGTTACACCCATATACAAGTATTTACAATGGCCTAGGGGGAAGGTGGACTATGTCAAGGGCACGAAGCCCTTGCCCTTGGCTTCTAAATTTAAGCTGACGTTAGGTGGAGTTGTATTTGATCCCAGTTGTTAACATTGAATTTTATCCCAGTTCTTCCATGTTTTCATTCCTCTCTTTTGTATAAGAATCCAGTAACCTCTAGTAACCTCTTTGTATCTTATTGATGTATCACCTAACTTCCCTATTTTCTTCTGTATAAAAAGTCTGATGCTCAATTTGACAAATTACATTCAGATCGACTCCCTTGTGCAGAGTCTGTTTGTCACCCCACTTTCGCCGAACTCCGTGCCCATCTGTCCAAACCCCTGATTCCCATGGATTGAGGGGGGCCAACTAGGCCCAGTCCGTGGCATATGACAGAAGCATTTAGCTTGCTAATCTATACATAATGACTACATGCTCCTGACAGGATCATAATTAGGGTTTTCTCATTTTCACACTATCTCAATGCTGAAGTTAAGCTCTC
>LR751278.1:30771-74763 GCA_902729485.2 Mus minutoides
GATTGAGATGCAGCTCACTGCCAAGTGTTTGTGGTAAGAATTTCACTTTGCACCTGTGCACCCGAGCATAAAAATCTTCCGTGTACCCATTTCTTCTGTAGAAAGAATGGATATTGTCAGATATTGTCAGATCAGAAAAATCCCCTACTCCCTCCTCCTCCTTCTCTCCCTCTTGAGGAACCATAAAAACCAGGTCCTCTTTTCCCTCAGGGTCGACTCCTCTATCTACTTCTGGGATATGAGTCATCCCCAGAGCTCTGGCTTCCCCCGAATAAAGCCTCATGTAATTTGCATCAAGCCTGGTCTTCTGTGAGTTCTTGGGGGGTTCGCCAATATCCCGTGACTTGAGTGGAGGTCACCCTACGGAGGTCCTTTCAGAACAATGTATCATACATTTATATTATAAAAATAAAATAATGCCTTAAATTCATTAGAATGGCTAGTTTTTACTTATCTAAAACCTAAGAGTTTTTATTAAGCCATGCAAGAAAAATGAATACATATACTTTCAATTCTAACACTGAAGATTTTCTTAACATAAAGGCTAGATGAGAGGCAAAGCTACCAAGGTTGCAGCAGGTCCTTAACTTTATAAGTTAAAAGAACAGATAGTCCATCATTACTAGGATTTCCTTGTCTAAGAGCTTTTTTTTCCCAAAATTTTTTTATTAGATATTTTCTTAATTTACATTTCAAATGCTATCCTGAAAGTTCCCTCTACCCTCCCCCCGCCCTGCTCCCCTACCCAACCACTCCCACTTCTTGGCCCTGGCGTTCCCCTGTACTGGGGCATATAAAGTTTGCAATACCAAGGGGCCTTTCTTCCCAATGATGGCCAACTAGGCCATCTTCTGCTATATATGCAGCTAGAGACACGAGCTCTGGGGGTTCCAGTTAGTTCATATTGTTGTTCCTCTTATAGGGTTGCAGACCCCTTCAGCTCCTGTGGTACTTTCTCTAGCTTCTCCATTGGGAGCCCTGTGTTCCATCCTATAGATGACTGTAAGCACCCACTTCTGTATTTGCCAGGCACTGGCACAGCCTCATACGAGACAGCTATATCAGGGTCCCTTCAGCAAACTCTTGCTGTCCTATGCAATAGTGTCTGAGTTTGATGACTGATTATGGGATGGATCCCCGGGTGGGGTAGTCATTGGATAGTCCATCCTTTCATCTTAGCTCCAAACTTTGTCATTTAAGAGCTTTTTTAACATCAGTCTAGGAATGTTACAAAAATGCATGAAGCATCAACCATGATCAATAACATGGAGTTATAACAAGCAGTTATACCAGTTCTTTTGAGTCTGATATTAGACTCATAGATGAAAACTGAAAATGTTTCCTTTCATGGATGCGTCTTATAGAAATCCATGTTAGCCCAGAACAGCACTGATACTGGCACGCTATCAACTACATCTATGCCTCCCAGAGACTTTGGAAGAAGAATGGGATAAGCCACAAAGTCTGGGGGCCCTTTCTCCTCAAGCATCTAGGTGAAATAAGGGTGCTGGCAGGGTTTCAGGGTGCCATCCTCCACTGAGGTACCATGTTAAAGGATCAGATTGTTCATTTCCACTGAGACGTCAAAAGGGGAACTTTGGAAGTCAGAAATTCTAAAGTTTTCCAAAAGAAGATTTTTCCTGTCTCTCCTTAGCTGAGCAGCAGCAGAGTTAGTGTTAGGACTTCAGTGAAAGAGCCCAAGACCCCCTTCTTTGGCCACACACTCAAATCTGCAGAGTCCTGTGCATGGAACCCTGTCTGCTGCATTCTAAAATTCAGAGTAGGGGCTCATACCTGGAATCCTAGGACTTGGGAAGCTGAGGCAGTAGGATCACCACCAATTTGAGGCCAGCTTGGGCTACATAGTGAGTTCCTATACAGTCTAGGCTATAAACTGAAACCCTATCTTTAAAAAAATAAGCAAATCATTTTTAAAAAGATCACCAGACTCAAATAAATAAAATTGTAGAATCTCACTGTAATCTTAGCATGCAAAAGACTAAGGCAAAGGATGGTGAGCTTAAGACCAGCTTGGGCTACATAAGGAGACTTTGTCTCAAAAATAATAAGCAGGGGCTAGTGAGATGGCTCATCATGTGAAGGAACCTGCTACCAAGCCTGCTACTCAAGTGTGAGTTCAATTCCAGTACCCACATGGTGGGAACAGAGAGCACACTCTCACATGTCCTCTGACATTCAAACACACAGCACTGTATACACGTGCATAAATGCACTGTATACACATCTATAAATGCATAGAATAAATATAATTTTTATAATTTTTAACTAAAAAGAAAAGTAAAAAGCAAGATTTTATACAAGTAAAACTCATAGGAAACAACTAGAAGATAAAGAGACATATGTAAACACACACACACACACACACACACACACACACACACACACACACACATATATATATATATATATATATATATATATATATATATATATATATAAAAAATATATCATGTGATTGATAATGCACTCACTTTTTGACATACACCAAACAATCACAAAGTTGGCCTTCAAACAATACTCACCCATTGGCTCACATTTATATAGCCAACAGGACAGAGAAAACTGCCTTCTAAGGACTAACACAATATCAACTTCTAAGAGGGTGTAGTAGAAAGATTCTTTCTTTCCTAAATGCCATATAATATAAACCAACCATGGGAATAAAGTTATCAAGTATATAATTCTAGTGGCTTCTAGGAGTCTGTACACGGAGGAAATATAGCAGTCTTGAGGAACATCTTAGAACTCTGCCTACAATACAAATGTATACAGTTTGGTGAAAAATCAGTTTCTGATCACTAAATAGACGTAGGCAGTGGCCAAGGAAAGCAGTGTTAGTAGGAATGAAAAGAAACTTTTAGAAAATAATTTACTAAGAAAAATTAAGCACTATAAATGTATTAGTAGTCCTTCGCTTATCATTTCTGGAAACATGAAAACTAGTAAGATATAAAAGGTTAAGACTGTAAAAACCTACTCACTGTCCTCTGGACTTTCCTCACTGCACATGTACAGCTCTAAAAGGGTTCAAGCTAGATGTGTTAGCACACCCCTGTGACCATAGTACTCGGGAGGCAGAGGTAGGAGTGAGCTCCAGGATAGCCTGTGCCACCAAGTGAGAGCAAAACAAATCAAGACAAGCAAAACAAAGCAAACCACGACCATGTCTGTGTTGCTATGTTTTAAATTTTAAACCCAGAAAGCAAGCCTCATTTGTCCTTCCACCCCTAGACTTCACAATGACATCTGCACCCTGCAAGCACACTGCCTATTATGTGACTGCCAGAGAGTTGGCACCAGGATAAGGATACGGGGTTGTATAATCCACACTCAGATGTACCTCATTTGTCACGATGTTCATAAAATTGCAAAGGTTATATCAAGAATTCTGTAGCAAATGTAAATGCAAAAGCACTAGGGTCATAAAACACACCAGAAATGAGGGATGCTTGGCAAGCTAAGCAGAAACATGAAAGCCAAGTGAAAATTTACTAGAGAGACGAAGGAGGGCACAGGGAAAATGGGAAGCAAAGAGTAGACCATTAACTAGTTAAAACTGCAGTTATGAGCTGCATACAACTATATGAAAATATGTTGATGCTAAGTGAAAACTTGGCATAATAAATCAGGTCAGATCCTTAATCATAAAAAATGCAGATAATATAATTTTAGAGACACATGCTAAAAGATAATCAATAATCTTTTCCTACTTTATTATGTTTATATTGTTCATGCTTCTAAAAAATGATTAAAGAAAAAGGGAAAATATTGCTTTGATAAATGATCAGACCACTTAGCAAGGTAGCATATTCCTACAGTCCTGGCACTAAGGAGAAAAAACAAGAGAGCCAAGAGTTAAAGGCCAGCCTACAGCATACAATGAGGGCTTATCTCAAAAAAAATGAACAAACCATAATAGTAAATTAGGACCAATGAGGTGGCTCAGAGAGTAAAGGTATTTGTCATGAAACCTAATGACCTAAGTTCAATCCCCACTACCCACTTGGTTTAGTGAGGTGTACTTACTGACTACTGCAAGTCATACATGTGCCTACATACATGTGCACATGTACACACACACACAGAGAGAAAGACAGAGAGAGAGACAGAGGGGGAAAGAGAGATGCACACTAAATCAATGTAACAAAACTAAGTAAATATACAAATTAGGAGAGTTCTGCTAAACCAATAGAAATAGAAAATCTTCTATGTTTGATTATATTTACTACCATTCTAACCAAAATAACCCAAAGCTCTGATTACTGGAAACAATTTATTCACTAATTCCACAAGCACTTCTTAACTGTGGGTTACAACACAATGTGTTGGGATTTCTAAAAGTGTAGCACAGCCCCCACCCTCAGAAAACTCACCATAGAGATGAGTATGCCATTTGGGTAACGGTGGTAAGTGTGGAGAAGACAACCTCTAGTTTAACTGTTCACTTTTTGAGGGTGGAGACCTCAGCTTGTAAAATGTAAAATAGTCTACTGTCTCCATCAGGACAAGACCAGCCATGCTAGCAAGCAGCTGCCATGCCACACTGTCAAATCAGACCCTCTTGACGCTCAGACTTCATCATCAATAACAAGGAAGGCAGTCTGGGCCATTTCTCCACACAGGAATCAGTTATCTACATATACACATATTGGCTCACTACCATGGAACCCTGCCTGCGCCTGAAGGATGATGCTCATATGCTCAGTAATTCCAACAGACATATAAACTTATTAATCTTGAGTTTCTTAAGGAAAATTTAGAATCACTGTAATATGTGCATTTCTATTTTTAACTTTTTTGTTTTGTCCTCAGTTCTTACCATGCAGAAACATATTATATAGCAATGAAATACTATATGAAAACCTCAATTTTACTCTTAAACTCCTGAAACTATCTGAAGTGGAATTAAAACCAATATGATCTTCTAACTGCTGAGTACATTGTTTTTTCAGGGAAGTGTTTCTACTGGGCTCCAAAATAGTTTTTATATTTAAAGTTTATTTTTCTGAGCTAAAAGCTTATTGAAAAACCAAATGCTCAAAGGCCAAGTGGTGGTGGCTGTGCATACCTTTAATCACAGCACTTGGGACTCAAAAGCAGGTAGATCTCTGAACTTGATGCTAGCCTGGTCTACAGAGTAAGTTCAAGGACAAGGTCTTTGCATAGTAAGACACTCAATCAATTACTAAAAAGTTATAGTTAGTAGTTTATTTTTTAAAATTATGTAAAGCACAATGGCTCTGTTTGGGAGATCCCATCCTTCATTCCTATAATCATTATTCTATCTACCAGTGGAGGCAGCCTCTGATGCATCTCAAACTCTGATGCACGTATTGCTCTTGGAGTGCTGACTTACACAATTTTCCTTTTGGCTCAGTTCCCAGGGGCTAGCACCGGACTCGATGACCACCGCCCATGAAAAGTAAATGAAAAAGTCTAATTTCTTCAATGACAGGTTGCAAGTCTACACTATGTTCTGGGGGAAAGTGTCAAAGAATCAAAGGCGGTTGGAAATTATGGCAGGAGGATTCACCCCTGAGCCCCTTTAGATTATGGAGATATTACTTTAATAAGCATGGTCATAAGAATGATAGCCACAATTTAACAGACATATCCAATCAATGACAGCATCATGCCTCTTTGTGGATTTCTGTCACCTCCATTATTTTTCACTGACATTAAACTCTTTTGAAGGTACTTCAGGGTTTGAGAAATTATAAAAATCCCCTTGTGTCCTTTTCTAGAGTTATATCATAGATCTTATTGATCTTGTACCCCATTCTTCATTTCTCAAATTTCTTCTTAGAAGTGATTTGTTACCAGCTTTCTTCAATCTTCTTATAAATATAACACCTCATGCCAGTGTGCAAGTAATCTCTTCTCACACTTCACCCCTGACACCTTCTCTAAGCTGCAGATGCCCAAAGAAAATGACATACAGGGAGGTGCCAATCCTGGCCACTGACATCAGTCATTCTATCATCTTCTGTTGGGCTCCTCTGTTCTCTCATTTTTTACAGGACACATTTGCTTTTCAAGGATCAATATTCAATTTAACTTTTATGCACTATAAATCAAGTTTTCGAAAAGTAAAGAAAATGTGTTTCTCATTCCAAAGTTATTTTAAACAGAGTCAGGTCCTCAGACAAGTCCATTTAATGAAGCTCATCTTTGTGAATCCCAAAGTCACAATGTAAGCTAAATGGCAGGAAAAACTTCCTTACTTCCAGAAAATACTACTTTAATCAATGCTATTACTATTTTTATCAATGTAAAATAATGAGGCTATTTGGAATTTTCTAAACACTCCAAAGATATAAAGTTGCTTTAGGGAATATTCTTCAATTCCTAATTTCTACTATGGATGCCACAAAACGTGCTAAAGACTACCAATTTTTTTATAAGTCAAGACAGAATTATAGTCACAAGACTATCTTAAAACTATTAGGTTATTAAGTAAAACATCTTACATGAACAAATAAAACTTAGTTCAGTGTCATAACTATACCATCAAACACTAATACCATCCAAATATTTTTAGAGACGAAAGAGACACAAGTAGAATAAGAAGAGAAGCCTGGTTTATGCGTTTTAAATACTTATTTCTAAATGTCCTTACAATGCTTAGCATGGGCTTTTCAACCCAGCGGTGCCAGACATGTTTCTGAATTAATTTCCACCTGGAAACCCATGGGATGAAAACTCTAACTGGGTGATAAATTAAGTCGCCAAACGAAATGGATTAGCGATCAGTGTGATGGGCTGATAAGCTGTCAGATCCACTTTGGACTGAGATTCATCCTCTTGCTTCACCTGTTCATTAAGCACCAAATTCACGGCAACTCCAGTGACTGAGTGCACATTAACAAGCCATGTATAAGGAATGGTATAGCTGGTCTAGTCAGCATCGCTCTATGTATATATTCATTTAAACATATTTCCCTGGTACATTATTTTGGTCTTAATCTCAGTTTTAAAAACTGTACCTCTAGTTGAATTTTGAATACAACAGAAATGTACTATATCATAAAGTTTACAAAGTAAATCCAACTTCACTAAAGGTCAGAAGATGATAAGGATATCATATACCATAAGTGCTTCTTCAAGGTTCTAAAAATGAAATGAATGATGGAAAGATCATTGTCTTTGTACTGATAGTTTGTCGAAGTAAGAAATTTAATTCTGCCTTTATTTATAAACCAAATACTGTGATCCTACAACTCTAGGTAAACTTGAGAAGATAGTGAAAATACTAGCCTTTCTTTCTTCCAAAATGTCCATATGTTATTTATATAACTCCAAATTTTATCAACCACTGGCAATCAAAAAGCAGCAAATTTGAGCTACAAATAATAATACTTCATGTAAGGGCTTTTCACCAAGCACAAAGTTAATTAAAAAAAAAAATCAGTAAGTTCCCCTGAAGATCCCCAAATTTAATGGATCACACACCATGAAATTTAACAGTGCTATGCTACTGACACACTGCCTTCCTTAGCTGGTGTTCATGGAACCTAATTTTTATATGAACTGGAGACCACATTTCAAAGCTCTTCATTATTTTCTTCCTCTATGCATATAAACTATGGATGTATTTCAGAAAAATAAAGTAAGCAAATGGTATAATTTATTCAGCTGAGAAAGCAGATTTAGTATCCTCTAATTCTGTGAGTCACAAAGGTAGCAGCTCTACAGCTGGATGTAGTGGCACACGCCTTTAATCCCAGCACTAGGGAGGCAGGCAGGCAGATTTCTGAGTTCAAGGCCAGCCTGGTCTACAAAGTGAGTTCCAGGACAGCCAGGGCTATACAGAGAAACCCTGTCTCGAAAAACAAAAAACAAAGAAAAAATGTAGCAGCTCCATATAAGTTACAAATAATGAAAAATAACTGGAGCAAACTTTCTTTTTAAAAAATATATGTATATGTATATGTATATGTATATGTATATGTATATGTATATGTATATGTATATGTATGTGTATGTGTATGTGTATGTGTATGTGTATGTGTATGTGTATGTGTATATGTATATGTATGTGTATATGTATATGGGGCCTCCATGTATGTCAATGCACCATATGCATGCAGTGTCTGGGGAGGCCAGAAGAGGGTATTGAATCTTCTGGAACTAGAGTTACTGGTGATTATGAGTCACACATAGATAGGTGATAGGAATAGAACCTGGTCTTCTAAAAGAGCAACCAGTGCTCTTAACCACTGAGTCATCTCTCCAGAATGCCAGGGGAAATTTTTAGGTAATAGTAATCACACCTCAGTGTAACACTTGTTAGTAGAAAACTTCACTTCCTGGAGTGAGTGGGTAGGGGAACGGGGGGGGGGGTGTATAGGGGACTTTTGGGATAGCATTTGAAATGTAAATGAAGAAAATATCTAATAAAAAAAAAGAAAACTTCACTTCCAACTTAGATCTCTTACTCTCTTATAATAGAGAATGAGTCTTAGTAACTTATAACAAATATAAATGTAATGCTCACAATTCTGGAAATTCAGAATTACAAAATCTGGGAAAGATTTCCTTGCTATTTTATAACATGCAAGAGATACTATATAAAGAGGTCAAGAGTAGAGAATCAAAAGGCAGTAAACCAAACTCACTCTTAATCAGGAACCCATTCTTACTACAACCAAGTCCAAGTGGATCAAAGACCTCAAGTAAAACTAGATACACTAAATCTAATAGAACAAGGAGAGACCAAGGGAAGATGCTTAAATCTTTCTCAGAAAGGGAAATAAAATAGATATTGGAGGTGGATGGGAGAAGGAGGGAACTGGATGAGAGGAATGGTGAGGGGAACAGGGTGGTAAGGATCAGGTATAGGGAGAACAGGGGAAAGAACAGAAACCGGTGGTGGGCAGGTAGGGCATCTCTAGGACATGCCAAATGAGTCTCTTGAAAACACCATGAATCTATTCAGGACAGTCCTAATCACCTGTTAGAAGTACCACCTCTCAACAAGATTGCTTTGCATGCTGATGAGTAGACAAACTTAGGAGACACATACATGTCATATATATGGGTTTATATGGACACATAAATTCATCCTTTTGCTAAAATTAATAAAACATTACAACAATTCTATTTCATCATATAATTATTAAAATAAAAAATTAAGCCAAAGGTATGGCATACTCTAAACAAGATTGCACGCAAGCTTTAAACTACTTCTAGGACTCATAAAATACCAGGCAACAGGAGCTGGGGAGATGGCTGAGCGGCAAAGTGCTTACCCTTCAAGCGAGAGGACTTGAGTATGGATCTTGACAACACAAGTAAATAAGGTGGGCATGGTGGTTCACCTATAGTTCCCACTCTGAAAGGCAGAACCAAAGGACCCAAAACTCAAACTGAGTAGTGAGGCTAGCTGTATAAGTGAGCTCTGACTTTCACTGAGAGACCTGCCTCAATGAATAATGGAGAAAGGTGATGGAGAAAGAGTCCTGATATCAGCCAGTAGTTTACAAACATACCCCCCCCCGACACACACACACACACACACACACACACACACACACACACACACACTTGTAGGCATATACATCATTTGCCCAATATGACTAGAGGAGGGCTCCGAGGGTTAAGGTGCCTTCCACCAAGGCTGATGACCTATGTTTCAAAACCAGAACCTACCTAGTGGAAGGAGAGAACCAACTCCTGCAGGCTGTCCTCTTGTCTCCACATGCACACTGTGGCACAAGCTCCAGCCCACTGAACATACAAATAAACTATTTTTTGTTTAAGAAACTGAGTAACTTGTATTTTCAGTTGAGAAACACTCAGCACCAGTTGCTGCTCGGGCCCCAAAGAATTCTAGTCTCATCAACTCCCCTGACACCATCACCAAATTGGTTACTACTAGTACCAACAAAATCTATAGATAAAATCCTCACTTCTCTCCCAAAGGTAACAATACAAGCCTTCTGAAAGTAAAGTGGGAATTAAACCAGCATTGAGAGACAATGAGGAATAAAGAGGCAGGGAAATGTGACTTGGAAGTTATTTTAAAGAACTGATTTGCATCAAATGGTGCACTGGCTATCTTTGGCTTTCATCTAGGAGAATACTAGCTTCTGTAAAACTCAACAAAATCTACCTTTACTTTCCCTACTTTAAGTTTCTTAAAACTGATACAAGTGAAGGTCCTGTTACATACAGTTCCTGAACAAATACATGAACAGCTGGCTACCTGGAATCATAATAAGAGAATCGCAGCCCTCCATTGGCAGACTTGAGCCAGTTTGCAGACAGAGAACTCCTTGAGAGAAAAGGAGAGCAGGTCCCCTGGAAGGAGTACCAGGCTACAACACCAAGGAGTTTCCCTTCCCCAAAGTTCTACTTCCCAGAGGAATGTATGTTCTTTTAATAGCATAACTGTTCTTGGGGTAAAGAAAATAATAAAGCTTAGCAGCGGGAAGGGGGTGCAGGCACTACACAATGACTCTGAATTGGTATTGAGTCCAGGTGACTCCAAATAGAATTATGACTCTCTGGTTCACGGATGGGCTTATGGAGTCAGATGATCATTGATGTTTTAGCAAAAATCTGATTCACAATGGGCCCAGTTGGTCCTGCGGTTACTTTCCCAGTCCCATAATGTACAATTGGGAGTTACATTTAAGAATTGTCAGGATCTCCACACTGGCTTCCTCTTCTGTGGAATAGGAACTATTATGGTTGGAGAGAACAAATGGAAATCGCTGGGGCTGCCTCCATGAGAGAAGATGGCGAACCCAAACGGGCCTCACTTCCCTGGAAGGAATACAGAAGTTAGTGCCTTGAAGGATCTAACAGGTGCACGATGGTTGTTCCTACCACAAACCCTATAATTCTGCCATTGGGCCTGTGCAGAAAACAATGGGTCATAGAAGACAGCGGCTCAACATTTTAATCAAGGAGCAACTCCAATTGCTGCTGCTTTGCCAGATGTGGTTTCCTATTGAGCAGACTGACATGGCTCCTGGAACCCAGTATGCAGCTATTGATTTCACAAATGCTTTTCTCTTTATACCTTTCCATAAGAACCAGCAGGAATTTTGCTTTCAGCTGTCAAGGACAGCAGCACATCTTTATGGCTTTACCTCAAACCTATAGTAATTCTGGAGTCCTGTGTCAATATTTGGTTCACAGGAATCCTGACCACTTTTTTTTTTTCTTCCACAAAGCTTGATGCCAGTCCATTATATTAATAACATTACAAACTGATTGGACCAAATGAGCAGAAAGTAGTAACTACTATGAACTCCTTAGTGAAGCATTTGCATATCACAGGATGGGAAATAAATTTAACGGAAATTCAATAGCCTTCTACATCATTGAAATTTCTAGGAGCCCAGTGGTGTCAGGCGTGTTGAGATAATTCCTTCAAAGTGAAATACTGAGTGACTGTATCTGGTGTTTCCTACTAAGAAAGAAACACAGTGTATAGTGAACCTACAGGATTCTGGAAGCAGTGCATCCTTCACTTGGCTTAATTATAAGAGACTTGAAAACATACCAGTTTTGAGAGAGGCCCAGAACAGGAAACAGCTCTTCAACATATCCAAGTTCCTGTGCAGTCTACTCTGCCACTTGGGCCCTACGATCCAGTCTCCCAAATCTATCTGTTGTGGAAGTGACAGACAAAAGTGCTGTTTGGAGATTTTGACAGGCTTCCATAACTGAATCACAATGAAGGCCCTTGCGAGTTTGAATCAAGGTCCTTCCATTGTCTAAAGACAACTACTTCTGGTTGAGAGACAGCTCTTAACCTGTGACTGGGCTTTAATGAAAACTGAATGCCTGACGATGAGCAGTCGAGTTACCATGCCAGCTGAGCTTCCCATCATAAGCTGGGTATTATCAGATCCACCAAGCCATGAAGCTATGCATACAGACTAACAAGCCAATATAAATAAAAAAAAAAAGTGTTAACTGCTAAGCTAGGTGATGTGTTAAACCATCTCTTTCATTGTTCTTATTTACATCTCAGCTTGTTTCTTTTCTGGGCACAGCACTCCTTTGTTTTTTGTAATCTTTATTGTTTTTCTCTTAAGAAATTTGTGGAATCTAAATAAATGTTAAATCTTCCAGATAGTTTAAAGGTGATTCTCAGAAGAAAATGATTGCTACAGACTGGATGGCTGCTAAGACATTTCCATCTTAAGTTTTATTCTGTTTCTAACCAACACTATTTCTACTTTTGAGAGAGTATCTCTTAGGATAAAGTAGCACATAATTTTTGTATTAGTCATATTTATTTAGAGGAACTGAATGAATACAATGATTATAAATTGAAAGGGGGAATTTTAGATTGGCTGAGACTGTATAATCAGAGTGGTCCAGAAGTGGCTGGCTGTACACTGGTGAGTCCAAGAATTTGAGAGCTTCCCAGTCCATGAGGTTGAGTGTCTCAGTATTCAGTCTCAGTCTAGTGTTGAAAGCCTGAGGATTCTTGGCGAGCCTCTGGTCTTCATTGGAAGAATAAAGAACCTATGTGCATGTGCCAAAAGTCCATCCACTGTGGAAATTTCCCTTTACCATTATCCTTCAGGGTTATCCTAGATAAAGACTGGGATGCTGCAACTGTCTACTTTTGGTTGATGTCTACATAGTATGCGAAATCATCTGTAAGCTATGCCCAGGTTTTCTCTGACTCAGTTGTCTGATCACAGAGCACATCCACGAGGTCATAGATGCATGCTTTGGAACAAAAGGAATAGTAGCAGAAGTAGGATCTATGCAATTGGATAACTTTCTCATATAACTTACTTGTGCCCTCGGAACCTGCACTTGCCTGAACATAATCTTTGACTAAAGTCATCTCATTTATGGTTGGAGCACTATCCTATTTTTATTACATAGACAGCAACCTACAAATAAGCTTAAATTATATCTCATGTAGAATAATTTTCTATGTCTGTGGAGCCAGTAGAATTGTCTCTAGTGACATAACACTAAACTATAAATTATATGTCTATATTTTCTCCCAAAATCTAGCCAACAACAAAACTGTTTATTCAGTCCATAGGCTTAGCATAAGATTGTACTTGAATCTAATCAGTATACAAAGATCATTCTAAGTGATACTACATTAAGGTGCTGGGGTTGCTTGCTGTAACCCAATTACAGTCAACATTCCTGGCATACCTACAATTTGTGTACAGAAATTTGAAAGGTCATGGGAAAATTGAGCTGGATTTGCATGGAGGGTAAAGCCTGACAGAAAGAAGGCATCGTGGTGAAGAAATAAGGAAGCAATTGGAATCACCAGGAATTTCCCAGAAGCATATTTGAGAGAAGGAAATGATCATGAAAATATAATCTTCTTTCAATAAAATCCTCAGAAATCTGGCAAGGGCATTCATCTCCCAGAGCAAAGTTTTGCTCTTTAATAATATGACAGAAAGAAGAAAGGCAGGAGGCTGAAGGTTTATGGGCATATCTCCAAACCTCTCTCAAAATTCAATTCAGAAAATTATGCTAAAACAGGAGAGCAAATATATCCTCCACCTCACGACTAAAAAGAGGCAAGGCACAAATAACTGTGTGCACACTATGTGAACAGTTGTTTTCTTTAAAAAGATTTATCTGTTTATTTTATGTGTGTGAGTACACTGTTGCTGTCTCAGACACACCAGAAGAGGGCATCGGATCCTATTACAGATGGTTGTGAGCCATCGTGTGGTTTCCCAAGATTGAACTCAGGACCTCTAGAAGAGCAATCAGCACTCTTATCCTCTGAGCCATCTCTCTAGCCCCAAAGAGTGTTTTTAAAAGTAAAATAACATAGTTATGGATCCTAAAACTTCACTTTCTACCTCAAATTTTCAATTTCTTTGTCACAGGAATGAAACAAAAATAAATTTGCAATTTTACTTTATATACTCTCTTTGTATTTCCAACCAGAATATGCACTATATACTTTGCATACAATGAACCATGTCTTTTTGGATCCACGCCTATCTTCTCTACAACATCTAACCTACCTCTTCATGTAGAAGAAACTATTCCACTCTCAGTCCAAAAGATTACAAGTAAATTTTACAAAATCCACAGAAAAAATTTAACTTTAGTTTTCTCTTGTATTTGTATTTGTCTAGGTCTCACTGATAAGCATATTTTTGGTTTTGTTTTGTTTTTCTCTCGTATATAACTAGATAAAGAAGTGAGGGGAGGAGGAAGAAAGGGAGAAAAGCAAGAAGAGAAAAGAGAGAGAGAATGAATTATAGATCTTTGGCAAGGATTTCTGAAGCAAGATTCATCTGAAACACTGAGATATTCACCATTAACCTTATGGGCTATAAAAGGACACTAAGGGTGACAGGCTAAACAGAGAAGCAGCATGGAAGTAGTCATTTTGTCTGCTTGTGGAGAGTAAGTAAGGTTTTTAAAAAAGCACTCGGGACACTATTGCTGTACTCTGGGTAAGAAATGAAGGCTGTGGGTGTGAGCTCAAAGAGACAGTCGTATACATATGCCAATGAAGTAAAAAGAAAATCACATTCAAAAATGAAGTGACCAACAATATTATATACAAAGAATACAAGGACCAGGACTGGGAGGATGCCTCAGCTGCCAAAGTGACTGCTGAGTTAACAGGAGGACCTAAGTTCAGATCTACGTAAGGGATGAGAGGGAAGGCAAGCATGTGCAGTGCTGGGAAGGCTTGTTGGCCAGTTAGTATAGCCCAGTTAGAGCTTCAGGGTCAGAAAAAGACCTTGCCTCAAAATATAAGGTGAACAAAAGAGGAAGATGCCTGGCAGGAAGCTCTAGGCTCCATACTCACTCATCCATACATAGGTGCGTGTACACACACATACTCACACATACACTGTACCAAAATAAAAAGAAAGAAAATATAGACCAACAGGAGTTTACAGAATCAAGAATAAGAATAAAAAGGAGAGGTTATGGTAACTATTGGTGAAATGGTTTCAATGGTGATGAAAAGCTGGGTCATCGCTGATTATACTTTAATACATATCAAAGATGATTTAGGACAGAACATAAGAATGCCAAATTTTCACAAAGACCTTAAGATGGTTCTGAGAGCCATTATAAATGAACAAGTATGTCATCTAAGAAGGGATATACATGCCAATAACTACATATGGAAAGGTATTCAACATGGTTAATTCTTGGAAATACAAAATAAAAATAAGATACCAGTATATACCTAGTAAAATAAAATAATTCTAACACCAAATACTAGTTCAAAAAAAAACCTGCATTCCTCAAATACGGCTGGGAAAATGCAAAATAATGCAGACAGTATAGGAAATTACAGTTTCTTACCTAATTAAGCAGGCCATTTATCATAACACATGTAGTTGTTTATATCACAGAAACAGAAACCTGTAGTCATACAGAAACTTAAATGCTCATAGAATATACTCATAGTTCATAGAGGCTTTATTGTTAAGAGCAAAGTGCTGAAGAAAATCAAAATGACCATCAATGAGTTAATGGCTAAACTCTCTTCTAAATCTATGTATACCACCAAGAGGAGAAAAACAGAAGGAACTACTATTGGTACCAGGGAAAATGCAAAATGCCAAAAAACTAAATGCAGTATAGATTATTACTCTCATATAACATTTTATTATTCATATTGTTTTATTAATATATAACTACATGTATTTATAGGGAATTATATGATATTTTGATGTCTGAAATATAGAGTCATAAAAGTTAGCTACTTAACATCTCCAAAGCCTTGCTTACCACTTCTACAGTGAAACATCTAGCATCCTCTCTTCTTTATGAAAATATACAGTACTATGGTTTATAATCATGCAGCTGTGCCACAGACCTCAAACCCATTTCTACTGTGGGTTGGAAAAAGTCCCTCTGACCAACAATCCCCGCTCCCTCCCGTGGCTACCTCCGTGGCTACCTCCGTGGCTACCTCCGTGGCCAAGCCTCAGTCTACTGGACCTCACTCTACTCTCCAGCTCTACTTTCACTTTCTTGGCAACAAAGGTGAAAAGAGACAAGAGATGGCATCAAACTAAAGCCCGCACAACAGGAAGCAACTAACAAAGAGCGTAGAAGGCTCTAGAATAGAACGGAGCATTTGTCTTATTAAAATGGTTCTAGATCTAAATTGTGGTGATGGTTGCATGAAGCTATACATGAGATAAAACTACACATATTTGTACACTTACAAATGGTATTAAGTACTTAACGCTATCAAATCGTGGATACTAAAGTCTGTAGTTTAGATAATTACAGTATTTAAGTATCAATTTCCTAGACCACAGGTGTTTACTAGATGTTCAAACACTGAATGTGATCCTTAGTAACTGTAAGAAAACCCAAACATGAGTTTCTCCTATTGAATACTATAAAACTTGTGTTTAAGACAAGGTATTAAAATCTTATTTCCCTCACCTTTTAAGAGTATTGTGCAAATGTTTTAATCCTCCTTACCCAAATTTACTTGCATGAAGACCACTGCTCTATTATAGGAATTGGATGGCCTGGAGTAGTGACCCTATTCTCTTTGAAGCATGCACCCCATTCCCCTTCCTCCTTCATTTCCGGTGCATCAATCCTTTTCAGACCCCATGTGGGAAGACACAGTCACCACCTTCCTTAGAATAAAAATCAAGTGCACTTCCTGTCTCAGTATGTTTGCTCTTCCAGTGACACCCTCTAGATCAAGAGTAAAGTTTGCCTTGACAAACTTCAGTTGAATGATAGACTCTATTTTTTGCAATGTCAAAGATATTTCCATCAATGCTGCTAAGATGATATAAATATTAATTTCCTAGGTCTCATATTATAGTATAGATTATGTGATACCACCTTGCAAGAAGCTTGGGAAAGGTTACAGAGAACTCTGATTTCTTTCTTTTCCTGAAATTTACTATAATTACTTCAAACTAATATTTAAAAATAAACCAGTCCTAAGTATAAGAACTGGAACCTATGTCTGCCTGACTCTAAACCAAGTCTAGTTGGTTTAGACTCTAGTTCCCTGGCAACTAATAAGCAGCCTTTACAACCTCTCTAATTAGAGCACCCACATCTGCAACTTCCTAAAAGGAAGAATAAACAGGAGCTTGTCTCAGGCAGCATTTAAACAAGTTTAAAATTTTTCAACAAATACTAAATTAAGAAGCGTAAAATATCGAATCCTGCTGTTCAGAACTATAAAGATCAATTGTTTCAATATATTAATGTGGTCATGAAAGAATGTTAGCAGTCTAACAGAGTGATGGCAGGGCAGCTCTGCCATCTTGACTGGAAGCCCAGACTCTCTAGAGGTGGTTCTGGAATATTCTGTCATGTTTCTTTATACACCAGAAAGCTAACAGATGTTCCTCTCTGTTCATACCAGGCCAGCAAGCTGCACAGCAGAGAGCTGTAAATAGAGCTGTTACCTGTACATTTGGTATTTCTTTCCCATCCACCCAGGAACTACCTGATGAGCCAGCCCTTGTGAACACAGCCAAATTACAATCATCACAGCCAGAGAGCTAGAAGGGGACAAAAGTTGATTCTTATCTTCAGATTAAGTCATCATAATCATGTACACTATGCAATATCTATGAGAAATCTGCATATACAGGGAAAGGCAAGAGAAAATGAACAAGAGAAAAAATAGTGAGTTGAACATTTATTTTCGGGTTAACAATATTTTATGTCAAAAATTACCTAATAAATATTTTTATTAATTTATTGAACAAATGATTTTAAAACCAAGCCAAACTACTTCACTTTATCAAGTCCTTGGTGCAGAATATGTTATTAGAGCGATGATAAAAATCAATTGCATAAAGCCAATTTAATATACATATAGTTTGAATATTTATTATAAGCACAAAGTCAAGCCATTGCTTTGGATGGTGCAACAATAAATAAAAAGGCTACCATTATGTGCTTTGTGGAAAAGAAAAAACGTACACAATTAACAGAACCCAAGAAAAGCCATTGTTACTATCAAGTAAACAAGGTAAATTCAATGTTATGTTAACAAGAAGAAAAAGCAGCAACTAGAATTATCAACTAAAAATTTCAAAAACATACTGGAATGTTGGTAGTACTTTGATTAAAACTTTTAAATCCTTCATTTAATAAAATAAATATATAAATAAACATTTGATTCTTAAATATTTTAGAATTAAAATTCTTACATTTGTAAAAATTCTGGCATAATAAATCATTGATCACTTGCTAACCACAAGGATATCTAACTAAAACTCTATACCTGAGTGTTCATGAGATACTTTCTCATGCCCTGACTTCTTCGTAGGCTCCATAGACTAGAGGAAAAAAATTGAAAGTGAGATCCACCAGAGACTACAAACAAACATACAAGGAAGAGCTGAGCTTTTAAGGTAACAAAAGGGCAAAAATCAAACAAAAGGAAGACAGCCAGTGGGGGTAGAGATAAAAAAATCCATGCTCCTTTTTGATAGGAAATGACATCTCCAAAGGGTGACAGAAGCATCCCAGGAGAGAGGAAGCAAAGAGCCATTAGAAGAAAACTGATTCTGACAGAGCTGGTACCTTACAGAGCAACTGACACCCAATTCTCAAGCAAGTACAAGTTCAGTAGACTTCCAGCCTTCTTGCTTGACCCCAAGAACTCTCCCATGTGTGGAATAAGCATCTTCCAGTCCTTACTCTGTTTCCCTCCAAGGCATTTTCCTATGACACTACGTGAATTTACTAATCAATTGAGACAACACTAGTCTTATCTGAACCCTGTACTCTTGGAAAACCATGGCAGTCAGGATATCCTGCCTATTCTTTCAAGTTCTGAGAGACAGCTAACAGAAATCAGCATTCTCCTACTTGGCTTACAAAAAACTCAAAAGTGATCATCTTGTAGCTTCTGCTGAGTCCAGACACAGGCAGTCTAAATTCTCCTCCAGTTGTTTCATACCTCACCTTCCTGTCTCCATTTCTCTCTTCTGGTTGGTTAAGGCTGGGTACTTGACTCCCCCAAATGTAAGTGTATCTTCTCCCTGATTCTACACTCCTGCATTTTGAGTCACCATGATTAATGAAAAATACCACTCTCTAATGGCTCCTCCAAGCAACCACGTGTCTAATGCCACCATTTGGTTCCCCACTTCCACCCCTTTCTGTACGTGTTCACATCTTCCTGTAAAAGAAGATCCCTTCTCTTCTTGACCTTTTGGATACATAAAGACATTTTCTTCAGCTCTCCAGGTCCACCATCCTCTTCCCTTAGTGTAAGGAAGGGAAGATTAAAGGCTGAGCTTACTTAAGTCTACACCTACTTTTGTTTGACACTTTCAACCTACAAAGGAGGGTTACCTTTCTAAAATGCAAATCATAATCTCCTTTTACTAATATTTATAGAGTCACAACTGCTACATTCTTTTCATATATAACTTCACAAGAAAATATAGAGACAAGAGCAATGTCAACAGCATGCTGTCATATCTCCTTCAATATTCATAGAAGAAAATTAAACATTAAAATATGCCAGTAAAATAGTATTTTATAATAAAAATAAAAACTTACAAACAAGGTTTTGAAATCAGAGAAATAATTTCTCCACATTTTCCTTTTGGCTGACATAATCTAACTGTATTTTTAGAACTTACACAGGAGAAAAGAAAAGCTTGCTGAACTACTACTTCTCATTACACAAGGATGAAACCAGTAATCATTTAGCTACTAAAATTCTTTCTGAAGAACTTTTTATAGCCGTTTGTTACTTCTCATGTACTCCAGTGATTTAATTGGATACATAAAATACATCCCCAATATTTTTAATCACAAAGAAAAATATTTCTATATAGAGAAAATGTTTTAAGATTGTAAAGCACAGCAAAGAAAATCCAGCAAAGTGAACCACTCACCCGCATTGACGATTGCATCCACCTCTAGCAGAGTGATGTCACCTCTGTAGAGAGAAACCTTTTCACTCAAGCTTTTCTTCATCTGTGGTACTTCCTGAGTATTTTCTTCTGTAATAAAGAGATACTTATTAACAAAAATATTCCTAATTTAATCAATTACTTCCTATGTGTATTCATCTGTGTGCCCATGGCACTAGTGTGCCATGGGGCAAGTGTGGAGGTCACAGAACCTTAGTTACCTATCCTCATCTTCAACCTTGTTTTGAAACAGGGTCCCCTGCCACTTCATGTGTCAAGCTAACTGGACTGCAGCTTCTGCATATTCTCTTGTCTCTGCTTCTATATTCCCATAGGGGCACTGGGCTTACAGGCACTCAGACACATCTGATTATTCATGTGGGTACAGGGTATTCAAATTCAGGTCCTCATGTTGCAAAAGCAAGAGTTTTTACTCACTGATCCATTTCTTCCAGTACTAACTGTTCTCTGATCAGGAAAACTATAAGAGCCAATATGAGCCACTGAGTTTCAAGGAAAATCTCAAATATATTTAAGTACCAGGGGTGTGGTTTAGTCGCTATTTATATCCTATTTTCAATATAAATGCACTGTATATACCTGTGGTCAGTTAGGTGTTTTTAGTAACTTTGACCAGATATCCTTGGCCATTAAAAACTAACACTTATCAATTTTATTATATGATAATATCACATGAAGATGAAATTATGTTCAATTATATTCATAAGGAAAATAGATGTATATCTACAGAGAGAAAACACACTACACAGTGGAGAGAATCATTTCTATTTTCCCACTTATTTAAAGGAATCTTTCAAATGTGTTTACATGACCTTTTAGTTTCATCTCTGCTCTGTCTAAAAAGATGTTCCATCCTTAGAATATCTAAATCTGTGAAAGTGCTCTTTGCTTTACCACATTGCATTTACCCTTTCACTTTACAGGACAATGTTACTATGCAAGAGAAATAGCTCCACCCAACACACAGAGCCAGCAAGCTGTTCTAAAACCTAACACACAATTGAGAGAAATACTAATTTCAATTGTCATTCATTCTAAGACATAGTCAACCTACTTAACAAAGAAATATGAATAGATGTCTTAAAATACACGATGACTACATATAAAAAGAAAGTTAATATATTTTTAAAACATTTATAAATTCTAATGTAAGTATTTATGAAACATGAACATATTAGGGAGGACTATAATGCTATCTACTCACTAAAGCACTCTTAGATGAGCAGGCAGTTTTAAAGGACTTTGGAGATAAGAAGTGACAGCTTTTGAAGTACCTAAACTACCTAAATTGTCTTTGAGGGCTGTCCTGGTTTGGTTTCTATCTTGCCTCAAGGAGAAAAGATTTTATTTCCTCTTACAATTTCAGTCTACCATTAGGAAAGGTCAGTACAGGAACTCAAAGCAGGAACAGTGGTTGTACAGAAACTAAAACAGAGACCATGGGGGAATACCCAGGCTTCCTTGGCTACTTTTATTATACAACCTCGGCTCCCTGACTAGGAGGAGCACTTCTCACAGTGGTCTGGGCCCTCCCACATTGATCATCAAGAAAATGTCCCCAAAGACATGACCATAGGCCAATCCAGTTGAGGTTCTTAACACAGCAAAGCTCTGAGTTCCACATCCCAGAAGTCCCTGCTCTTAGCACATTTAAAAATTTTAAATCCTGATTCTCAGTTAAAGTTTACTACACTACAATAAATATTTTATGGCTTTTGCAGCCAATTCTTAAGCACCTGAATCAATGAAAATCTGTAAATTACAAAAGGTTCCTCAATGAAGCCAGGTGTCAGAAGGTGTTAAAGGAACAAGGACTTCACAAAGAAAACAAAATGTATTTGTTTGGGGGAAGAGGTAACACAATAGGCATAACCTATTGGCTACTTGTCAAAACTAGGTCTATAAAGTTAAGCCCCTATTTTCTCATGATATGCACTACTGCATTTGCAGTGGTACTATTAAGTTGCTAAATATTTGCAGGATTTCAGGACACTGAGGCTAAACCCCTCCTGGATATGAAAATGTCTCTCAGGTAAAAGTTGTCTATTCTAGATACTTTAAAAGCGAAATACTTGAAATTGAAAAAAAAACATATTAAATCTGCCTAAAATAAAACCCTGGTACAATAAATCCTTTAGAGATTGTCACATTTGCCACTTAGAGTATACGCTGCTCAACAATGTTGTCTTTGACAACTGTCCATTCTCATTCCTTGAGAAGATGCACTGCTTTTCAGTGGCCCCTTAGACACTATCCAGCCTCACCCCTTGAGTTGTGAATCTTCTCCACTACGGTGTCTCTTCTAAATTATTTAAATGGAGATTTCAAGGACCAGGAAGCCGAGAATGGAACAAAGACCCATAGCAATGATTTTCAAGCATGTATAACATTTCCAGATAAAATGGAGACTAGAGTTTTTCTGTGTGACCCAGTCTAGGAGAGGAGTAAAATAAGAAACACAGTCTCAATTCCAATAGAGAAAGAGGAAGAACTTCAAATATCCACACATGAAGTAAAAGTATACCTGAAAAGTGCAAAGAAGTTACAGCCCACAGTCAGGGACACCCTCAAAAGGTGAGCCAGGTGAGAGAGAGCACTACCCAGAATGAGTCCACAACCCCTAAAAGCCTCTAACCTAATTTGGATTTTGGCAAGACAATCAAAGAGAAGATGGATGGTGGAGAGAAATCCATGTTCGTCAGTCACAGTGACTCAGCGAGCATGAGCTGGATAGCATTTTGAGAATATTTTTAAATACTGAGATAACCTGGGATCATGAGATCAAGGAACAAATACGTTGTGGGAGCCTCAATTTGTCCTGCCACAGAACTGTATGTCTAGAGAGGCAGCTATAGAAGACAAGGGGACAGACAATAACAAGTTGAAGGCTACAAGAAGGCAGGAGGTTAATCCAAGGCAGATAAATACATGGCCAAGCCCCGACCTCAGTATCCCAGAGATCTTACCCACTGAGAATACTGGAGTTTGACAAGCTCTGATCCTGAGGTCAGTGAGTGGACCAACCTCTGAGTAATATACCTTGTCCTTCACATTTTCTCAATATTAATCCAACCAGTCAATGAGCAAGGGAGGCAATTCCATCTAATAGTATCTTTTTTCAATTTATTTAGAGTCCTTTAAGGTTTTCATTGTGTAGGTCTTTCACTTTATTGGTTAGCTTTTTTTGTTTTGATTGGTTGGGTTGGGTTGGGTTGGTTTGGTTTGGTTTTAGGCTGTTACAAATTAGATTGTTTCACTGATTTTATCCTTCAGTATATTTGTCTTTGGTATACTGGAAAGCTATGGTTTTTGTATTTTAATTTTGTTGCCTAACACTGCTGAAAATGTTCGAAAGCTCTGGGAATTTTTCTAGTGGATTCTCTAGGAGAGGGTCTCTCAAGGATAAGATCACAGCTTCTGTCAATATGAATTCATTGAATTCTTACTTTCCTATTTATATCTGGTTTATTTCCTTCCTGGCGTGCTAGGAAAGACTTCAAGTACTATACTGAGTAAGGATGGAGGAATGAGCATCTTTTACTGAAGTTAGAGGACTGTTTTGAGTTTCTCCATTTTGCATGACTGCCATCAGTTTGTAATGTATAGATTTTAATAAGTGAAGATATATAGTCTCCCATTTCTAGTCTCTCTGGGACTTCTATGAAGGAACATTAGAGTCAAAAGACTTTTCTACAGCTATAGAAATGATCATGTGATTTCTTTCTTTTAGTTCACTTATATAACAAATCATATTTATTGATGTCCATATGTTGAACCATGATTGTATGTCTAGAATAAAGTCAACTTGATCAATGTATTTTGATGTGCTCTTGCATTTAACTTGCAAGTATTATATTAAAACTTTGCATGTGCGGGTCGTGGTGGCGCACCCCTTTAATCCCAGCACTCAGGAAGCAGAGGCAGGCAGATTTCTGAGTGTGAGGCCTGCCTGGTCTACAAAGTGAGTTCCAGGACAGCCAGGGCTACACAGAGAAACCCTGTCTCAAAAAAACCAAAAGAAGAAAGAAAGAAGGAAAGAAGGAAAGAAGGAAAGAAAGAAGGAAGGAAGGAAGGAAGGAAGGAAGGAAGGAAGGAAGGAAGGAAGGAAGGAAGGAAAGAAAGAAAGAAAGAAAGAAAGAAAGAAAGAAAGAAAGAAAGAAAGAAAGAAAGAAAGAAAGAAAGAAAACAAAAACAAAAACAAAAACAGAAACAAAAACAAAAACTTTGCATGTACGTTCATCAGCCAATAATTTTGTTGTGGTGGTGGTGGTTGTGTTTAAATGTAAGGATAATGTTAGTCTCTTAAAAAATTGGAAATGTTCTTTCCTTTCTCTTTCTAAGGAATAATTTGCTTAGTATTGATATTGGTATTGCTTTAAAGGCCTGATAGAATTCTGTGCAGATATTTTTATTCCTGAACAGTTTCAGGTTGGGAGATTTGTAGTTGCTACATTAATCTAATTGCTTGTTACAGATCTGTTTACATTATTTACTTCATCTTGGTTTTACTTTAGTATGCTATATGACATATTAAAACACCCACTTTTTCAGATTTTCCATTATTTTCCAGTTTAATGTATTTTTTTTTAATTTGTTCACTTTGCTGTTGCTCCTCCTGGTACCCACCTCACACAGTCCTACACTCCAGACTGTCCCCTTCTTGGAACATAAACATTGAATGCCTGCCTGAATTTATTGATATATGGTGTCCTTTCTTTTTCTAATGTTATTAATTTGCATCTTCTCTTTGGGGGGGTTAGTTTACTAAGTTGGTTTTCCAATGTATTGATGTACATCATCAGATTGAGAACTCTTTGATTTTTTTTTCAGGATTCATTTTATTAATTTTGTTATTTGTGTGTATGAAGGATACTGATAGAGACCAGAAGAGGGCACCTGATCTCCTAGACCTGGAGTTACAAGTGGCCATAACCTGCTGGAAACCAAAAGTTTTTGATTCTCCTCAGAATATAAGCATTCTAACTATGGAGCTCTTTCTCTAGGTACTTGATTGTACTTCAAGCTACAAACATCCCTCTTAGGATTGCCTTCATTTTAAGTTTTTGTATGTTGTGTTTTCATTTGCATTTAATTCTTGGAATTTTTAATCTCTTCTTGATTTCTTCAATGACTCATTCATCATTTAACAAGGTGTAATTTAATTCCATGAGTCTGTATATTTCTATAGTTTTTCTTGCTATTTATTTCTAGCTTTATTAAACTGTGGTCTGATAAAATATTAGACATTTTTTCAATTCTTCTGTGTTTGTTGAGATTTGATTTGTGTCCTAATTTGTGATAAATTCTAGAGAAATTTTTGTAGGTTTCTGAGAAGAATATGTATTCTTAGCGTTTGGATAGACTCATCTGTAGATATCTATACGATCCATTTTGATCAGTGATGTCATTTAATTCCAATGTTTTTGTTTGTGCTTGTTGGAGGCAGTCTGGCTGATCTAATGGTGACAGGGGTGTATTCAGCCACATATTAATTAATTTGTGCCTTGATATCTAGTAGAACATGTTTTTTCTTTTGAAGGTGGATGAGCCTGTGCTCAGTGCGTGTTGTTTAGAATTATATACTCTTGGAGACTGCTCCATTGAACAGTATGAAGTGACCCTCTTTATCTCTGCTGATAAAATTTGGATTGATTTCAATTCTTTGAGATATTAGGATAGCACTGTCTGTGTGCTTTTTGGCCCTATCTCCTTGGAAGACATGGGTTATGTCTTTTTTTTTCCCATCTTTTCACATGAAGTGTTTCCTTTTGATAGAGAGAGGTATATATCTAAGAGACAGAAAAAGGATCCAGCTTTCTAATCCTACCTTGTAGCTCATGCCCTTTGATAAGTGAATTGCAGTCATCAATATTCAGAGTTTCAGCCAGGCAGTGGTGGTGCACGCCTTTAATCCCAGCACTTGGAAGGCAGAGACAGGCGGATTTCTGAGTTCAAGGCCAGCCTGGTCTACAGAGTGAGTTCCAGGACAGCCAGGGCTACACAGAAAAATCCTGTCTCAAAAAAAAACAAAAAGAAAAAAGAAAAAAATATTCAGAGTGTCTTTGGAATGGTATTTATTCTTGTCATTTTGTTAGAGTTTTTTTGTTTGTTTGCTTGCTTTTATTATTTGATTTTTTTAATCCTTTTTGCTTAGCAAATGTGTTAGCATTGTTTATTTTTCCCCCAGTAGCCTATTGGTTGCATTTATTTTTATCCTCAGTATAAATAAAGTATTTGCTCCAATATGGTCTATAGGGCTGCCTTGGTGATTATAAACTCCTTTAGCCTGCTCTTACCGTGGAAATTTTTTCTTTCTCCTTCAGTCATGGCAGATCAGTGTGCTGGCCATGTTAAGCTGGGTTGGCAGTTTACCATTTTCCAGATTTTGAAGACTTTCCAAACTCTTCTTGGTTCTAAGGTTTTGAATGGTAAGTAAGAAGTGATTCTTATGCCTGCCTTTATATGTTCCTGGCCCTTCTCTCTTGCAGTGTTCAGCAGACATTTTTGTTCTGTATATTCAATGCTTTAGCCATGATATAATGTAGGAACTGCTTCCTTTTCTGAACACATTTGGTCTTCTGTGATCCTTAATATTCGGATGAGGTTCTCTTTTCCTAGATTTTGAACTTAATTTCTATGATTTAATTAAAAATATTTTATTGTCTTTGGTATGAAATTCTTCTTCTATATGCCCACAATTCATAAACTTTGCTTTTGATGATATCCCCAGGGTTCTTTAATGTTCCATCCATACATTTTTTTAATTTATCACTGATCTTGACTGAATGATCCAGTTCTTTTACTTTGTCTTCAAGCCCTGTAATTCTATCTGTCATACAAGCCTACTGATAAAGCTTTCTGCCATCTTTTTTTTCAACTTTTATTAGATATTTTCCTCATTTACATTTCAAGTGTTATCCAGAAAGTTCCCTATACCCTCCCCCCTCCCGGCCCTGCTCCCCTACCCATCCGCTCCCACTTCTTGGCCCTGGCGTTCCCCTGTATGGGGGCATATAAAGTCTGCATGACCAAGGGGCCTCTCTTCCCACTGATGGCCAACTAGGCCATCCTCTTCTATATATGCAGCTAGAGACATGAGCTCAGGGGGTACTAGTTAGTTCGTGGTTATTCTTCCACCTGGAGGGTTGAAGACCCCTTCAGCTCCTTGGGAACCCCACAGGAAGACCAACAGAGTTAATAAACCTGGACCTGTGGAAGTTTAGAGTCTGAGCCACCAACCAAAGAACATACACAGTCTAGAACAAGGCCACATGGCACATGTGTAGCTTACAGGAAGCTCAATCTTCATGACTAAACTGGCCTCAGTGGGAGAGGATGTGCCTAATCTGACAGAGACTCTATGTGCTGGGGAGGGGGAATACCCAGGAGGCCACCACCTTCTCAGAGGAGAAAGAGGGAGGTAGGAAGGAGAAACCCCATGAAGAAAGGGCAGGGAGGGATTTGAGATATAAACAAATGAATTCATTAATTTTTAAAAACAGCATTCTCAATAAAGCCAGAAGAGCTATCTAAATTAGCATATGTGCAAAACAAAATACAGAAACATGAAAAATATAAATATAAATATAAATATAAAGCACACTCCTCCAAAATATTGTTATTCCTCAAGTATTGTTATTCCTTGGAGTTATCCAAGGATCTGGAATAAATTGCCATGGGAAGAAATCAAAAATCTTCTGGTAAAAATGATCTATGACTTAAAAGAGGATAAAATAGCAGATGAATTTAATTTGGGTCTCAAAAAGAAGAGTCAGAAAAATGCAAGAAACACTAGCAAAATAGATGAAGAATTATTAATATAAACAAAAAGGTCAGCAACATGGAAGAAAAATTCAGCAAAGAAATTGTTATTTTAAAAATAAACTAAAATAAAAATTTAAACACTAGAGGTAAAAATTCCAGTGAATGGATACAGAAGATGTAAAGTATGATCAATAAACTTGACCAAGCAAAAGAAATATTATAAAGGATAAAGGACTAGGGAACAAGGTCAATGACATAGTACATTCAAACATTAAAAGGAAAACAGAAGAGAAAACCAACATCACAATGTCCAATAAATTCTGTATATCATAAAGACAACACAAAATAAAAATCTAAGGAATTCAAAAAGAAGTTAAGATTTGACTAAAAGCATAGAGTATCTATAACCAATAAGTTACATCAGAAATTTTCCTAAAGCTAAAGATATAGACAACCAAAACACGACATTTAAAAATATAATATGAAATAGACATGACCAGAAAAGAACCCTTCCATGACATTACACTTTAAAGCATTATAAATCTACAAGGAACAGTTACAGAATGGCTCAGTGAGTAAAGCACTGGCCATACAAGCATGATGATCTGAGTTCAGATCCCCAGAGTCCACATAAAAGCCAGACACAGAAGTATAAGCATCCATAATCCCAGAATGTCCTGCGAGGGTGGGAACAAGAGACAGAACTGCCAGCTCGCCTGGTATACACAGCAGTAAACAAGAGAGACCTCATCTCAAGGTAGGAAGTAAGAACCAACACTAACACCAGAGCTTGTCTTTTACCTCTACATGTGTGCTATCGCACATGTGTCACACGCACACAGAGACCTATTGAAAAGTTTTATGCATGGTGCCTTTTAAATTTAATTAACATGTGTTAACTTGAGATAACAACTTAGGCATTAAAATGTGTATCTTATCATATTTCTACAATCTGCTAAAAATACTTTTAATTGGGACATGATTACATAGTTTGACTTTTCTTTTAATTTTAAGCTTGTCTGTAAAACTGGTAACTAATTCAAGTAATTCTCTACTTTAAAAATCAGCTAAAGTCATAAGATTATACTCCAAAGGAAAGGAAAATATAATTTTTGCTCTTTTAGTAAAATGTCTAAATATTCCAGCCTACAAAAACAAACAAACAAACAAAACAACAACAACAAAAAAAAAAAAAAAAAACGTGCTCACTTCAGCAGCCCATATACTAAAATTGGAACAATACAAAGAAGCTTAGCATGGCCCCTGTGCAAGGATGACATGCAAGTTCGTGAAGTGTTCCATACTCTTATGTAAATGAATAAAATGATTAATTAAAAAACAGAATCCAATATTGGTTCTTTCCTTCAATTATATAAAATAACTGAGAAAAAATTGTATTGATAGTATTTCAAATTTTGTCTTCTTTATCATTATTTAACTTGAGAAATTTTCAATCTGCCAGTTAAGACCTTTAGCACAAAGTAAATAAGAAAGTTATACCCAGCAACAAGGAGAGTGAGAATGCAAAGGTACGAGGGGAATATTGGGTAATTTTAAAAGAGAACAGGAAAATGTATTATGCTTCTTATCATCTCCCTAAAACAGGGATGATAATCCTAGAGTTGATCGGGCTCTACTGTCTTCTGAGGTAGATCTGGCATCTCCTGATTCCTGCACTCTAAGGCAGGTGGGAAGAGTATATGCAAGACAAAGGAGAATTATGGCTGACAATTTGGGCTCAATAGTATATAAAATTAACAGAAATTAAGTCATTATCAAAAATACAGGTGAGAAGAGATTATTACTAATCTAAAAGCTTGCATAGAATTCCTTCTCTGTATCATTTATGCCATCCAAATACTATTTTGCAAAATGTACTATACTCAAACCTCTCTTCTTACCATGTAACCCAGAGGTGATGCAACCAACAAAATAAAGTTATGACCTGTGCTCAGAAGATAGATGGGGCGGGGAGGTGAGTGAGAAAGTGTCAGGTTGATTATGTGGAGAGTATGAGGGATAGCCATCAGAAGGACCAACACAAGCAGAAAGAATGAAATGGGTAAGCTGAATATCTGTACTCAGCTAACGTGTCAGAGCATGGGTGGTGTCCAAGGCCTTCTGCTATGTGCAGCCTTGGCAGGGCCCAAGGAGTCCAACTACATTAAAGTAGCAGAAGTTGAACAGATCAATCAACTATTCAGAAAACTTTTGTTCTTGTTTTCTTTGCACTGCTCTTATATTTGCAACAAATACCATGAATTTCTTTACTTAGACTCAGTTCTCTGTATGCTAAATTAAACATTTAAAATACTAAAACCTATTTCCTTTTTCTCCATTGCACTGTTCCCACTTGTGTGAAAGTAGTATTTAATTTTCTTCCAAATTCCTTAAATATTATGGTGATAATTACTTAAATAGTACAATTATCATTCTTGGTTTCTCTTTATTCACAAATGCTCACTTATTAGTAGTAGTATAATTTATTAACTGAATTGCACTTGGAACCACAACAGATGTTATACAACTTAAAACATACAGCCAGTGTTCACCAAATGCCAGGAAAAGAAAAGGAAGAAAAGTCAATGGCTTATTTAACCATTAACTAGGATTGGAAAGGAGCCGAGATAGAAACAGATGTGTAAGAAAGTTCTCAAAATAACCTTGGCTGAACTAAGACTGTGGCAATGAAAGCAGGCGAGAAGAAGGACGGGCACAATAACCAGGAGGTACATCTACGAAAAATAGGGTCTCAGGGGAGAGATGCCAGAAACCTGCTGCGTAGGATTTCCTGGCTCCTAGGTCACTGTTGAGAAGCTATGCAGGTATGAGAAATTATTTGGGAAGGAATATAATTGTGTCAGTCTTGGTTGTGATAGCTCCAAATTTCCTTATAGAATGTTCATAAATATGAATTGTTTGCTTAAAAGACAGAAGTTCAGGTTAGATAGTTGGGTTTAGGAAGTAGCAAATAGTAGTGGTCCTGAGTGAGACCATTACAGGTAGAACTGAAATGAAAATGGGCCAAAGCCAGAACACCGAACAACACCAACTTGCACACATAAGACAAATGGAAAGTACATGAAGAAAACATAATGACTCAGAAAATAAAATGTAACTTGGAAAAAATAAAAGGTAGTCAACAGCTTCATATGTTACAGTCAAGAAACCAGAAGGCAGACAATGTTCTTCTGGGTAGAACCATCATGTCAACACGAAGGGTCTCAAAAAAACAAATATACACAGGTTTCCAAATAAGCCTAGATACCCTGCAATATGACACAGAAATAAGGTGTAAAGAATCTGTGTCCCTAAGGGACTACACGAAGTGAAATTTCCAGTTGCTTGTCCTCAACTCCTCTTTTGTAAAATAAACAATGAAGTTCACTTTTGCTGAAAACATGGGATCACCCTTTATTCCAACAGTATGGGATCTCCCTAACTTACCTGTCCAGCAAATAGATATCCTAATTTGTCAAATAAATTCCTGTCTTGAGAGGCATTCAATCATTTTCTATTTTTATTGTAAAATAATATATAAATGCTTTCACACGTAAAACCTTGAATGCATCATTGATTGTTTCTTTAGTTTAAACTAATGTAGAAATTTTTAGTCAGATGTCGCCTATACACATTAGAAGTAATGCAGACTTCAAAACCATATTGCTGTATTTAAATAGGAGTAAAAGGGGAAAATATAGAAACTTGGCTTAAAACAGCAAGCAGTGAGGAGGTGGTCATTTACTGAGAAGACTATAGAAAGGATAAGGCCTGAAGACACCATCAGATTAGAAGGGCCTTGCTTATCTGAATGTGACTGATTGTTCAGAAGTCACGGCTTATTAGATTCTGTATCTTCCTCAATTCTTCCAAGTATTCATCCCCTGATTCCTATAATTCTGAACAATTTAAATTCTACAAACTCATATCTGACTGAGTATCCAAATCCTACAAATTCTATTTTAAACTATCTCAAATTCATCCTCTCTTCTTGAATTGTCACATAGAAACCAATGAAATCAAAACATAATATCCCCAGGCCCTCGCCTGTCTTATTGATCTATTTTTATCTATTTTTATCTTGTTTATCTATTTTTATCACCCTGCCCTCCAGTATCAGTCTCCTAAAGTTTCCACATCTTTGCAAATGTTTTCATCCTATTACAACCTCCTATGTGTCCTTTAGGAACCAGTATCAATATGGAGCATTTACACTCCATGTGTTATATAGACTATCCTTGTTTTAGAAATGATTATTAACTTATAGAGGAGAACTTCCAGGCTACATCCTTGACTTCTCCATAACTCACTTCTTCCAGATCCATAGCACAATTACTGGCACATGGTAAATATTCATTTACTGAAAGAAGCCAGGAAAATTGGATGCAGCATGGGGGGGGGATAACAAAATAAACAGATTAATGTAAAAGAAATGTTAAAGTTAATCATTTAAAATATTTTAGTGAATAATAGAGTGGTATAGCAAATTAACACAAGTTTCTATATAGAAACAGCAAAATTATATATATATGGTGTCTTAAGTTTCTGCTTCACAAATCACTGAACTTAAAGCTTCTATTTATTGTTCTGTAATCTTTAAGATAGTTTTGCCAACTATATTCCAGAGAACAAGACAAAAAATCCCTTCTAGGATGGCTCAAGGCATTTAGATGATTCTTCAATAGACTAGAAAGGACCACTCTTCTACATTAATTGCCTACATTTCAAGTCGCTGACATAATTTTAACTGTGCCTAGAATTCCAATGATAGAACATGTTCATTCATAAAACATAAACGTTGCTGTAGTTGGTAATGCCTGTCCATAACCTCACAACTCAGCAAGGTGGCTACAAGTTCACTGCCAGGAGGATCCACATAGGGAGAGCCAGGCAAGCCAAGCCAGGGTAGTATAATAAGACCTCATCTCAAGCAGAAAGGTCCATACAAAGTTAAAACTGTTAACTTACTGACTCAAAGGTATCTTCTTGAACCTCTCTACAAACAAAGAAGGAAGAGCTGGGATCAAGATGCTGGTGATGCTGGACTGCACAACCATACTTAGATATCAGTGCGATTGGAGTAATCAGATTAGAGGTAACAAGTACTTCTTGAAGCACTAAGGAATATTATAAGATCCAAACTTCAGGATATTTCGGAGATATAACTTTTCAGAGTATCTGGTCATTTATCTTCCTAGATCACTAGGCCAATGTGCTCCCTGCCTTTTCCTTCAATGATTTGTGTGTGAGCAACATCAGACTTTCAGAAACTATACACAAAATCATACGCATCTCTAAATCACCACCAAGTACTAAAAAAAATAACAATGTACTTTTTAGGTGTTTCATTTTGTTTGATAAAACTGTATAGTTGTTTTGAAACCATTGCTTATATTTATATACAATTTTTAAAACAAATTTTAAACAAATCCATACAACTCAAATATGTAGCAACAATAAGAATTGTAAGACTCTTTAGCAGTGGACTTTACTTCAGTGACATAAAACCAACAGTGTATCCACACAAAATACAATTCAAGGGAAACCCCATAATAGTTTAGCAACCCTTTTGTATAAGAATGCATGTTCTTCTCTAATAAAATGAAATGAAAAATGTGATAGCTTTACATTGACAGAAGCATATAAAATACATAGTTTGTCTGCTTTTTAGTCAGTGCATAAGATTACACAGGACAACGGTTTCATGGTTATATACTAAGGCATCAGATATCTTAGCCAGGACATAAACAATGAATTTTTTTAACCTGTCAATAAATCTGAATATATGAATCAATGAAAAAAAGGTTATATCAAATTAACTTACCAAAACACACAAAGTTCAACAAATATATTACCTGTATACATATCTTAAAACATTCCTTTTAAAAAGTAAACCCATAAACATGTCACAATAGCCTGTCATGGCATAACTGGATTGACAGTGCATACTAAAAGCAATACCAAAAACAATGATTCTCCTTTTGTGTAAGCTCAGCCTCTCCCATCTGCCAACCTCTCTCAAATACTTCTTGTTGTGCATGCTTCTGTGACTTCTGAGACCAGAAATCCCATTATATCTCTAGTACATCCTTTACATGATTCCTTAGCTTCTTGACTTCACTGGCACTCAGCTGTCTTAAGAGTATCAATTCTCTTAAAAAGATGGCCTTTTATTGAATCTTCAGCACTATGTTCATCAAAACTAAGAAAAAGAATTAATGGTCCTCATTCCCACACCAAAGACATCTGTCCCTTTCTGTTATAATTCAAAGAAAATTGCTACCCATTTTCTCCTTTTACTAAACTCAAAAACATGGACAGGTAGACATTTCGGAGTGGTGAACTATAGACACAGATAACAACATTGTATCAGGTAGATTAAAGACCAAGATAGAAGGAATCAGAATCTTTAAACAACATTGTAGAAGAGTCAGGTACCAACTTCACACAGAGCTGTTCATAACAAAGTAACTCCAATTCTGTTTGAGGTCCTGAACTAGCTGAAATAGTTATTAAAGCAAATGCGTCTTATGCCATAATACAGTTTTCCACTGATCTTGGGGGGAAAAAATGTCTAAGCTTATTTTACCATGTAAGACCTGACACAATCTTACCCAGATTTCTACTCTTTCTACTCCTTAGTTCCAACCCAAATGAAGCCTGGCCCTAGGTTCTCTCCCAGTTCCCATCAGTATGTGTTACCAAATTCCAAGTTGTGAAACACCAGCACTTGAGAAGGCGTTCTCTTACTCTCCTACCTACTCTGTCATCTCCTCACTCTATTCAATTATCCATCTTATTTTCTTCATAGCACTTAACATAGTCTGAGATACTTTGTCCTTCCGATTCCCTCTTCTAGGGAAAATGTAAAGGCTATGAAAACAAAAACATTACCTCTATTGTTCATGACTATATTTCAAATATTGGCAATTTAGTTATTAAGCAGGCAAGCTACTGACACTAACCTATGTAAATTCCAACAGTTATGGAGGTTACACAGGATGAAAATGAGTCAAAGGTCAGAAGAGTGAGTTTGCCATCTCAGAATAAAAATCAAATAAGAGTCTGGAAATACCTCAATCCAGAATACTTGCCTTGCATGTGCGACCTTTTATATTCAATCCCTAGCACAACAAAAGAAAAATTCATTGAACATTAAATAAACATTTAATAGATGGAAGTTTTTGGAGCTGGGACATCTCAGTAGTAAAGTCCTTCATGCTGCAGCATAAGAGGCTGAGTTCAGATCCTCAGTGTCTATGTAGAAAGTTGAATATGGCAGGGAGTTCCTGAAAACATAACAGTGGGAGATGAAGACATAAGGAACCCTGAAGCTCACTAGCCAGTTAGCTGTGCCAAATCTGTATGCTCCATGTTCAGTGAGAGACCACGCCTCAAATACATAAGATGATTTAGGAAGACTTCTGGCCTCCATATGAACACACATAGAAGTGTAAATGCACAAGAAAAATACACCCCCACAAGATAAAGTAATTATCTTACCAGGACACTGGCTAACCTCAAGCCTGGACTGCTCTTCATTCGACTTTTCTAGTCTTCACCTTTCCTATTCTTTTCTACCCTAATTCTCCAACTTTCAGAGTAAACAGTGCGGCTTCAAATGCTTCTCTGACCAACCTAAGACATCCTCAATCCCAACTCCTACCTGCCATTCTCTAACATTTCATCTGATTATCTGATTTATTCTCTCCCAATTATCTTTCAAAATACAAAAATGTATTAGTCATTTATTAGCCACCTGCCCCCAAACATAAAGCTTGCTAAGATAGAGAGGTTCTCTTTTCTTTTTCTTTTCTTTTCTTTTCTTTTCTTTCTTTCTCTCTTTCTAGTAAGAGTAGTGTCTCATATTCACCAGATTATATCCAATAAAGTTTTGACTAACTAAGTGAATGTAAACAGGGTCACAAAATTAAGGATAGACTTACAACTAACTCCTCCAAGGAACAGATGTATTTTATTCAACCATGATTAACTTTTGAAATTAACTAAAATACAAAAATTCACAGTGACTTAAAGTTTACCCTGAATCATGAACAACATCAATTAAAAGGCTGAGAGAAGAAAAGAGAAGAAAAGATTCAGTAAAATTATTTTTTAAAAAGTGTGTGTGCAAGACCAGTGAGACAGTTTATCAAGTAAAGGTGCTTACCTCAGAAACCTGACAACCTGACTTCTAGACTAAGAACTCACAAAGTTGTCCTCGGATCTCCACACATGCACTGTGGCATGTGCACACTCCTTCTACCTTCTACACACATATCATGCATATATATATATATATATATATATATATATATATATATATATATATATATATGTGTGTGTGTGTGTGTGTATTAATATATATTAATTATAATATATTAATTAATATATATATTAAATTTAAAAATATATTTTAAATAAAATGAGCAAAGGATATATATGCATATAAAATGATGCATTCTGCATAATAATAGAAACTAAGCATTAAAGCTTAAGTGTAAAAGCAATTATGCAACAAATGAAAATGAGCCAAACCTTGATTGGTGGTTTAGTTCCAGGGAGCTCTGGGGTACTGGTTAGTTCATATTGTTGTTCCCACGGCTCTAGCTGCATATGTAGCAGAGGATGGCCTAGTCAATCATCAATGGGAGAAGAGGCCCTTGGTCCTGCAAAGGTTCTATGCCCCAGTATAGGGAATGCCAGAGCCAGGAAGTGGGAGTGGGTTGGTTGGTAAGCAGGGGGAAGGGAAAGGGAATAGGGGATTTTCAGAGGGGAAACTAGGAAAGGGGATAACATTTGAAATGTAAATAAAGAAAATATCTAAGAAGAAAAAAAATGAAAATGAGAAAGCCTACTGAATATTTTAAAAAGGAAAGCAATAGTATGAAGAAAGCAGTAAAATATTTTAAATAGGTAACTATTACCAGCCAATAAATTTTTAAATTGTAGTTGAGGGAAATAAAACACAATGATTTGTGTGGTTTTCATTTATTGCTTGTGGGGAGAGAGGAGCTGTTTCTAAAGTACCCTGCCACTCAAGCAGGACACAGAGATGAGATTGGGTGTGAGGCTGGAAGCAAACTTTAATTTTTGACACCATTAGTGGGTGATAAGAATAGGGCTAGATTTAAATTGTTAGTTTAATTGAATATCTTCTCACTGAAGAAACATTTTGTTTTCCTATGGGCACGTTTACAGAATCATAATATATATATATACACAAAAGAGTCAAGAGGCCATGAACAACTCACTAATGTAGCTCACAGTCAATAAACATATGTAACCAACACTTGTGTTAAGAAACCCACCACTATGCTCACAATCATCTACTGGATGGAACACAGGGCCCCTAATGAAGGATCTAGAGAAAGTGCCCAAAGATCTAAAGGGGTCTGCAACCCTATAGGAGGAACAGCAATATGAACTAACCAGTACCCGCCCCCCCCCCAGCTTGTGTCTCTAGTTGCATATGTATCAGAGGATGGCCTAGTCAGCTATCAATGGAAGGAGAGGTCCTTGGACTTGCAAAGATTATATGCCCCAGTAAAGGGGAATGCCAGGGCCAGGAAACAGGAGTGGGTGGGTTGGGGAACAGAGCGGGGGGGGGGGCGGGGGGAGGTATAGGGGACTTTCAGAGAGGAAACTAGGAAAGGGGATAACATTTGAAATGTAAATGAAGAAAATATCTAATAAAATTTAAAAAATAAAATAAAATAAAAAATAGAAACCCACCACTAAACATAAAAGACTCCAGCACCACTTTTTTCCCCAAAAGTAACCACTGTCCCGAAGTTTCATTCTAGTTTTTCCGGCGTTTGAATTTCATATGCATAAAATAATACACAATATGCTCTTTGTAGGCTTACCATGATCAAAGAAATGTATGCATAACTTCTTTGCTGCTACATGCAGCTATAATTTGTGTTTTACTGTTGTTCTCGTTGCTATACAGTATTGGCTGAAAGATACAATGTATCTGTTTTTACTAACAATGGACATTTTTATCTCCAGGTTTTTCTTACTAAAACATTGAAGTAGCTTATTTCTTGTTTACTAGTTCTCTCTCAATTCATACTAAAATTGCTGGACATATGCACTACACACATACACACACACCACTATGAAGACACTGATGGATAATTTTCAGAAATGAATGTCCCAATTTGCACTCCCAGCAGCAGAACAGGAGTTTCATTGTCCTGCATGTTTTACTAGCATGTAATGTTTTTCACCTTTTTATTTTTAACCATTCTACTTAGTGTTGTAAGGTTGCCTTACTATGGTTTTAATCAGCATTAACCTGGTGACTGGTAATTTTTACCACTTTTCTAACTGCTGAAATGAACATCTAACAAGAAACAACTTAGGGTTTCTTTTGCATCCTGTTTTCAGCCCATAGAGATGAATGCTAGCACCCAACTTTCTCTCTCTCTCTCTCTCTCTCTCTCTCTCTCTCTCTCTCTCTCTCTCTCTCTCTCTCTCTGTTGTTCTGCCCCCTTTTATTTAGCCAGAGATCCCAGCCCATGGACTGGTGCCACCCTCAATCAGAGGGGGTCTTCCTTCCACAACTAAACTGCATAGTCATAGCTTTAGATGTCCAAGTCAACTCCAACTGACCATGAAAACTAATCACTATATCCTTTAACTATCCCCTTTTATTAGATAACTGTTACATTCTCAGAGAAACCCTGTCTCAAAAAAAAAAGGAAAAAAAACCAATAAAAACAAAAATTCTCCTTCCCATTTTTTGACTGGGTTTTCTGTCTTTATCAAGTTGATTAATATACATTTGCATAATAAAGAGAAAATTTATTTGTCAAGCATACATACTGCAAGTATTCTTAGATGTGTTTTATCCTTTATTAAAACCTTCTGTAACACATGTTCTTGTTGATGTTCAAAGGTGATCATTCCTTTCCTTTATGCCACTGATGGTTGTTTAGTTTTGTTTTTTGTGGTGTTGCGGAAATACTTTAAGCCAGATTTATAGCTTCATGTGTATTTTTCCTTCCAGTGGAGTGAGCTCTAAATCCAATCACAAAAGCAGTTGGTTATCCCAAATAGTCATGCCACTATTACACCAGTGGGCATAGCTTGCTTGGAAGGTAGGTATTATATCATACATGCTCTACAGCTAGATGAGACTTGTCTCCCAGCAGCCTGCATAGCATCTGCTGCCACTATGAATGCTGTCACTATGAATGTCACATTTTATATATATATATATATATATATATATATATATATATATATATATATATATATATATTTGTGTGCGTGTGTGTATTTACATATATGTGTGTGTGTATATATGAACAGACCATCATTTCTTTAAGTGAATGTATCAAACTGCCTTCTACATATTTATGTTCATACATATGTATGTTTATAAAGTAGTAGGTTTGTATATGACTTTGTCACAAATCTTGAGGTTTTGTTAACCCTATCCCAATTTCACTTGCCTCATCCCCTTGATCTAACCCTGTATAAGCCTTTTAACACCTAGCTTCCCCATCTACCCCCAACACACACACACACTTTCATACCCTCTGTGTTTTACTTTATCTTCATCATTAATTGCTCACTTCCCCTTTCTTGCTTTCTGTCCTCTATAGATACTGACTTAAATTTGAATAAAGAACTCAATATTCAAAGCTAGGATCCATCTGAGGAAGAACATTGTCTTTTTGTGCCTTGCTTACCTCAATTAGTATAGTCGTTTCCAGTTTTGTTAATTATCCTGAAAATTTCATAGCTTCATTTCTTTAAGGTGGACTAGAATTCTATTACATATATGTATCTCATTTTCATTATCATTCATCAGATGGTGGACTCTAGACTGGTTTCCTAGCTATGGTGCACAGATCCCTGCTGAACATGTATATGCTAGTATATACATCATAGAACATAATTTCCTTTAAGTACATGTCCAGAAATGGTAGCTGGATCATATGCAAATTCTACATTTAGCTTTTTGACAAGCTGACCATACTGAGTTCCATAGTGACTCTATGCTTCTATACTCCTACCAACACTGAATATGTGTTCCCCTCTCCACACAACTTCACTAGCACCTGCTATTTTTAATATAGCCATTCTGACTGAAGGGATCTAGTATATGTCTGATATTACAAACCTTGTCAAAAGTCTATAGTAGGGGAGGGAATAGGTCCAGGCAGGAGAACGGACCCTCATTTCCCTAAGTGAATGTATCAAACTGCCTTCTACATATTTATGTTCATAAACTAGTGCAGTTCTCAGGAAGGAGCAGAGAAGCTTCTTTCTACAGAGGTAATGAAAAGTTAATGAAGAGACTCCTAACTTGTCAAAGCAGAGAGAATAAAGTGACTTATGTGTTCAACTTTAAATAGGGCATCAATATCACTCTTCCATTCAAGGACCAAGGAGCATCACACAATAAAAAGGAAAAAAAAAATGTGCCAGAGGATGTCAAAGATAGTCCTGAAATGCTACCACCCAGATGTGACACTGCCATTACAGCCATGAACACGCAGCAGGTGTGGATACTTGCCCAGGACTCAGCCCTCCAGCTTTCTATCAAACTCACTGAAAAGGTGACCATGAGGCTCCACCCCTCCTAAAGAGCTAATGACCGATAATGAGTGCTGGGAAAGAGAGTGTCATTTTCTCTAATGGTATAGCCATTGAGGGGCTAGGTGAGAAGAAGGGGTCAAGAGAGAAAGGGAGGGGGTAAGAGAGAGTAATAAGAGAGGCTCAGGTTTTCTTATAATACATTATGCGTATAAACGTGTCAAAAATACAGAAAAGGTTATACAATTCTGAACAGAAATAGGCAGAAATATATGCATGACCTAGGAATATAAAGAAGTCATAAGACTATGAAAGTAAATACAGAGTTAATTTTTAAAAATAAACACTTATGCTTCCTTTCTACAGGAAACATGCCCAAAGGAACTCCAGTGCTCTCCTTACTAGACAGTAACTCAAAACAAGAAAATGTAAGCCTATTTGAAGACAAGGAAGGCATCTAGAGGCTTCATTATTTTACTTTACACATTCAAATTTTCAGTAATTATTCACAGTGGGAAACAGGGTCAAGTTTCTCTCCCCCCAGTTTAGATAGCCAAATGACCTTCAAGATTTATTGGAAAAGGTTGCTGTTAGTTAACAAAAGTGAAACCCACTATGAAGGTATCAATAATGAACTTTTAAGAATCAAATAAAGAAGCTGGCGTGGTGGTGCACACCTTTAATCCTAGCACTCAGGAGGCAGAGGCAGGCGGATTTCTGAGTTCGAGGCCAGCCTGATCTACAAAGTGAGTTCCAGGACAGCCAGGGCTTTACAGAGAAACTCTGTCTCGAAAAACCAAAACTAAAAAAAATAATAATAATCAAATAAAGAATAACTAAAACATGTTAAGAACTGAGAAAATGATAAGCAAACAACAGTTATATATAACTTTAATATAATTCTCCTAGGTACACAATGGTTGAACTAGTCATAAACAATGTATATCTGAGTTATACATATATATCACCTTATACCCCACAGAGAGTACACCTTGTTCCTCCATGCCTGAGAAACATTTTAAATGCTACTTAAAATGCACCAAAAGAAAAATTCACTCTTGGAAAATAATCACACATGCTTTATTCTTTTACCAATATTTTAAACCCACATATTTCACAATTTTAAAATAACCTAAATAATTTTAAAGTTTTTATTTTGTTGTACATATATGTATATAGTTTTTATGTATGGGCATGTGCACAGAGAGGCCAGAAGTCAACATCGAATGCTGTTCTCCTGTAACTCTTGACCTTATTTGTTGAGACAGTCCCTCCCGGAGCCCAGACTGACTGGCCAGGAAGCACTGGAGCTCTACCTTGTTCCAGTGCTCCAGCTGCTAATGCATGTCATCAAGACCAGCTTTTATACAGGCGCTTAGAATCCCAACTTAGGTTTTCACATTTGTTCTCAAGCACTTTACCAACCAAGCCATAGTCCCTGCTCCCTAAGTAAGTCAAGGAAATTACAAAAATTACAAGTCCATTACAAACTGTATCTGTGTAGATATAATAATGGCATTTAGTCAAAGTTGTACTAGGAAGCAAAAAGTAAACTTACACAGAGAGAGAGTGGGGAAGAAAAGAAAGAAATCGAGAGACTGAAAAACCAAACTATTAGAAAAACTAGAAAGAAACAGATTTCAGTTAGGGAGTTAGAAAATAACAATTCAAAACAAATTACAGGGCCTATAAAACAAGTGTATACATATTAATACTCTAATTAAATATTTGAAGAGAAAAATTCAAAAACATAAAATTGAAATTGATAAAAGGACTTTATTCACCTATGGAGGAGACTAATATAAAAATTTCAACACTCAATGTGTAAAATTTTTTAAATTAATAGTTGGTAATTCAGGAACATACATACTAATACAAAAAAGTGTGACAATTCATGATTAATTTTAGTTTTTGTTCCAGGGATCATGATATCTTCCTAATATCATTCAATAATAAAAGCCATGGCATAATGAGTAAAACTGATGAAAAGGAAGAAACTCAACTCGGGCTAAGGCAGAGAACTAGTGAGATAAGGAGATGGGGCCTCTTCTCAGAAATGATGCATGTTGGAAAGCTGTCACTAGAGGGCAGCATTGCAAAGATTAAGGAGGAGGGACCACAAACTACAACACACTCCACTGTTTACACTCATCTCTTTAGGTAATAAAACAAAATATGTTCCCGTGGCTGAATAATTTGGAGCATGTTTAAAACACGACTCATGATTAGGTAAGAAAAAGCAATCCCACGTTTCTCCTTTTTAAACTAACTTTCACAAAACAGACTAGATTGAAAATCTAAGTACATTAATATAAAATACTGTTTCCTAAACTAGCTTTGGTATACAGAACATTTGATATTTGAAATGAACACACCTGTCTTTGTATTTTTATGATATATATACATCAGTAACAAAATTGTATCCTACAAAAGACTATTCTCAAACATGTGCCTATAGATTGTTCAGTCAGAACACTGAACATTAAGAAACACCTCTAATGACTGAGAAAGGCAAGAATGACTTCTGGCCATGGAATGTCAGTGCTTGAACTGTCACAGCTCAATTTTCTGGCTTCTTTGAAACTAGTCTTGAAAAACATACCAGAGCCACATTTGAAGGGCTATCCATAAGCGTCTCATTGACATCTAAGGAAGGTAAATATTCTTTGGTCAAACATCAATTTATTGACCCAAGGCACTGATTGATTTCTTTTGCTATCTACAGTTCCTTATGGTCCCTGTCAACAACCATTCTCAAAGCTGAGTGTTCCCTGTATTCTATTTTTGTCTTATGGAGATATTTTTTCTATGAATAAACTCCCACCCAACTTCACAGAGGGCTCTCCATATCTCAATCTCTACACAACTTTTTGTACCTGTTCATTATCTAGCTCTACATCTTTATTCTGTGAATACCTTAATATAGCATGGCCAAACTTAACTCTTCCTCAAAACTGTATGACTACTCCTAGTAGGTAATGCCCAGTCTATCTGACATTAATGCTAGCTTATTTTTTTCTTTATGGTACTAGAGCAACTGCCTGAGTTTGACCAGTTTCTGGTAAGACACAGATACGCAAATTTTCAAGTGTGACTTTATGGGGTGAGAGAAACATGCTTCTTGTTCTTTTTCTACAGAACCAGCCTCCCCCCAAGTGTCAGAACATTACTCCATCCCTTCTTCATTTTATCCTCTGACTCTCTTAAGAACACTGCGGCTGATTCTTTATTTGCGCTGGTTCTAAGTCTTAAATTTAGTCCCTCCAATTCTTCCCCTAATCTTAATAGTAATGTTCCCTTTCAAATGGAAAATACAAAACAAAAACCAATTCCGGAGACCCCTTGTTATCTCTAAGATAAGATACCCAAGGCCAAGAGGATTTCTGGTGACTAAACCACCCATGCTTTTTTTGCAGGCTCATCTTCCAATATCCTGTCTTCTTTTTTTTTTTCCAACATTTATTAGATAATTTCTTCATTTACATTTCAAGTGTTATCCAGAAAGTTCCCTATACCCTCCCCCCTCCCGGCCCTGCTCCCCTACCCACACACTCCCACATCTTGGCCCTGGCGTTCCCCTGTACTGGGGCATATAAAGTCTGCATGACCAAGGGGCCTCTCTTCCCAATGATGGCCAACTAGGCCATCCTCTTCTATATATGCAGCTAGAGACATGAGCTCAGGGGGTATTAGTTAGTTCATGTTATTCTTCCACCTATAGGGTTGAAGACCCCTTCAGCTCCTTGGGTACTTTCTCTAGCTCCTTCCT